>OX596020.1:9763423-10090766 GCA_951394055.1 Villa cingulata | reverse complement strand
AAAAAACTTTTGTTTTGTAATATGTATTTACGATTATACTGTATCGGGTATTTAAATCAGGAATAAAAATATCATTAATTGTCATTTAAAAATAAATATGGAGAAGGAAAATACAAAACTGAACACAAACAAACAAACAACAATATAAATTCTACGTATAAATATTATATTAAGTACATTTTATGAATGCAACGTATATAAGTAGTAAAAATGCATTAACGTATTTCACAGATTATTTCCGTTAAATATTCATCCGCCGAATGATCTTAAAAAGACCAAATCGACTATAATAGTATATATTTTTTTAATTTCTTATATTATGATGATGCCTATATCTACAAGTATGTATGCAGTGTAAATAAAAATGAAATACATAATAATAGCTAAATTCTATATAGATACGTGCATTAAAGATAAAATAAAATATAGTGATTTGTATAGATAGAAAAATTTGCAAAAAAAATTAATTAAAAAAATAAATAGAAAAAAAATTTGTTTTTTTTTTGTTTCGCTACTCCTTTATAATAATGAGCTAAATTGGAATGCAATTCATATACATACATTATCTCCGCGTATATATGTATACATATAAATGCATCTGATATTAGAAATGATTTTGATTTAATTTTTTATTTTAATTTTTATTTTATTTTTTTTTTTTCATTCACTTATTTCTTATTTGCCTTTGTGTTCATCTTCTTCAAAGACAAAGACTTTCTTTGTGTTTTTCTAGCGATAGTATATAATATACGTATACACATAATCACATAAATGCTCACGTATATGTATATGCAAAAAATGTACATAACTACATATTATTTTTTTTTTTATTGATGATTGAATTTATCCACGTACACATGATGAAAAAAAATAAAAAAAAATAAGAGAAGAAAAAATCTAAAATCAGAAAGAAAAAAAAAAATAAACAAAATCATTAACTATATGCTGATGGATGAACGCACACAAAATAAGTAAAAGTGTTGGTATATTATAATGCACCTTTATATCTATACCAATAAAATATGTATGCGTTCAAAAATTATAAAAGAATATATAAAAAGAAAATAATATGTACTATATGTACTTACTTCACTATTATGTACTTCAAACATCCAGCTAATGAATAAATGAATGTATACATATTTATAACAATATGTATGTGTGTGTATGTGATATGATGCGGACACAAGACCAACCACACGTTCAATCCTTTTTAATGCATGAGTGCTAATAGACTGTTTAGATGAGTGCTAAATATAAATGGATATATGAATGCTTCCATTTACCTATTATATGTACGTATACGAATATATAATAATGAAGAAAAAAAATTGAAGAGAAAATTGAAGGAAAAATAATAAAAAAAAAATTAAATGATGATAATGATGACTGTAATGTTTTCAATTAGAAGCACACAAATGATGAATAAATGTAAAATGCGCATATGGATAGTTAGAGTTGGATATAAAGAGAGTCATTATAATATCCTTTTTATAGCTATAAGAATGTACGAGTATTTTTATTTTAATTTTTTTTGTTTTACGTTGTTTATTTTGTTACGTTCTAATTGCATTTCATTTTTATCATTTTCGTTTTTGTTCTTGTTTTTCTTTTTTTTTTTTTTTTTCATTTGTGTGCATTTTTTTTTTAGATTCGATTATAAAATGTTCCATAACTAAATTAACACTTAATAAAAGATTATTTCATTATCTGTGTTGCAGTACTTGCATTTAATGCGTGTCTATATGTGAATAAACTCATGCAAGTGTAGTATATAAGGTGAATATAGAATGGTTTAAATTATTTCTAAAAGATGCACTAATGCAACTAACTTGTACCAAAGATACGTACCAATGTTGATGATGATGACGGATCTTTGGATCGAATTATTTTTATTTTACATCCATTTGGTAATATATAGAACACCGCTAAAAGATTTTTGTACCAAATAGAATCCTTGAACTTGGCATGCTACACCTATTTGATCAAGTATATCATTAAAATTACCATAGTTATCATAGAACTAAGAAAAAGTACATATGAAACCTAATCCAGATACACACAAATATCTACATACATATAAGAAAACGAAAAAATATAATATGTACGTATATATCGACATTACGAAACAAAAACTTTCATTTGCTTCATCAAGTTTATCATCTGGTAAATGATTCTTCCTTATACTCCTCCCATTCATATTGAAATCATAAAATACATTTTAAAAATTTTATAATTACCGCAAAATTAGCCAATTATATATTTATTTTCTTCTTCTTCTTTCATCCTTTATACACAATTTATATCTATACACTAAATTAAAGAAAAAAAAAATTATTTTATTTTTAAATCTAAATTAACCTCTGACCAAAAGATTAAATTATCAATAATAATAACAGAAACAACAACAAAAAGAAAATCATTAAATTTTTTTGTAAGTGATTGTACGTACCATACATATACTATGCATTCGTACATTATAATAGCCTACATCTAATAAAATCCATCATATACTTACATGATATTAGTTCGAAAAACTGAAACAACTTGTACATACATATGTATGTAAATATAATCACATACATAATGCAATATATAGTGTTGAAATAAAAATTCGAAGAAGAATATATAAAATAATAATAATAAAAAAAAAAATATAAAAGGAAAAATAGAAATGAAATGGAAAAAAAAAATATAATATAGTAGAAAATCTACCACAATATTAATACACACTGTGTGTAAAAACGACAATTTAATGAATCCGTGGGAATATCACAACCGCAATTTTAACGCCCGCGCAACTTCTTATTATATACATGCACATATATATATGTATATACAATAATATACAAATGTTGTATATAAATATGTGTATGTATGTATGTATTCGCATTAGATAGCTATGTACAATAATTTATAAAAAGAAAATGAAAGAAATGGAGAAATGTTGAAAAGTTTAAAATACTTATGTGCATCGCATATACCATATATACACAAAGTAAAAGAAGAAAAATTTGAAAAAAATAAAACTAAAAATACTCTTTCATAAATACATGCGAGTATCTACTATATTTAGGCGAGTATATATATATATTATGTATATGCATTTACTCATCATTTATGGGATACACGAACATAAACAACCTATAACAACAGTGGCTATAATGGTTAGATCTTTAGTGGCTAAACATTGTCTATTTATTATTGTTATTATTATTATTTCTTTTTTTTATATTTTCTCTAAATTTTCTTTTAAATGTTCATTTTAAAATTGTACTATTATCATTATTATTATTATTATTATTACTATTACTATTATTGTTATTGTATTACTTTCTTGTAATAATCTTGTTGTTAGTGTGTTTCTGTGTACCAATATCGTTTTATATATTATATTTTTATGAAAAATAATATACAACTAACAGAAAAAACAGATACATCTTGGTAGATATTTTTCAATGTAAAAGGAATCAAACAAAAAAACAACAAGATAAAAATAACAAATTTATAATTTTTCTACAATACATTCAGTGTTAGTTTAAGTATGAAAATATATAGATTAGAAAATAGAGAAAGAGTTTTTCTTATATACGTATGTATATGTATGAATGTAGCCCATATACGTACGTATTATGTATACATATTTTATATTAGAGTACTTGTACTGTATAGACAACAAAATCCATAACAGATATGGACCCAAAAAAAAAAAAAAATCAAAAATAAAAGACACCCAGATATATATTTTTAAAAGTTCAAAAAGTAATAACGAAAAAGCAATGTCTATTAATACAATTTTGTACACAAGCAACACACACATATACATTATTGGTATAAATGCTTTACGATAATAATAATACGCGAGTGTACATATCTATACATACCCATATAATAAAATGTTTAAATGGATCTGAGGAGGATATTTATTTTCATTTTTCGTCATTCGACTTTGGAGACAGAGACACTACCATAACATAAAATACAACATTGATAAATTATTTTGAACTGAACTTCTGGTAAATTTGTGGTGCTTTTGATGCGGTCTTTTTATCCGTCTGTCTGTATACATATAGGCATATAGATGTGCCCAAGAAGAGAATTTGTTAAATACTCTATACCATGTAATAGAAGTTAAATGGATAAATGGTATATAATATTGTATTTATAATCCGTTCCTTTAACAATTGTCCTATATCCATATACCACAATATCGTCAACCTTCTTATATCTTATACCACAAGATATTCGTAAAAATATATATACATATGTACATGAATGTATAAATGTATGTAATTTGGACACGTAAATGTAAAATATATTATAGATCGTATATACAAACTCATCTCTTATACATCAAAAGATTGAGAAAAAATATATATTTAATAGTTACAATAATAAAGCTTAAGAAATACCATCATCATGATGATGATTCCGTCACCTGGTCTGAGGATCTAGAAGAGAAAAAAAAACGAATAGTAAAGAAAAAATTATAGTAAAAAGAAGCTCAAACACATTAAACTATAAACAACTGGAAGCTAAAAAGCGAGTAATAACAACTGACAGTACTAGAATGACATTAGCAATAATGGTGATTAGTGATCATGATGATGATGATGATGATGAGGACCGATGCTGATGTTGATGCTTACCAATGCATATTGTACCCCGAGTATACGATGATATGATGATGAAGATGAAAATGGTAATGGTGTGATACAATAATATTCTACTACTATATTCTTTGTATAGTAAAATATATATTTATTTGGTGTACTATAGAAGCTCATTATACACGTAAATATAATTTTTATCTTTTCTAAATTTACATTCATGCTCGCTACAAAGTATTTATATTCAATAAAAAAAAAAAAATGTACTTATAGAGGTAGACAAAAGTAAATCATTTTGTTGCAGTCAAAAGATATAAAAAAAATAAAATATGAGAAATCTTGAAAGGAAAATTGATTCCATCCACAGTTTCATATACTATTTATGTACATACTACAGTCAAAGTCAGTTAACAATAAAATACGTATATTTTTATTGTGGATAATAATGATGAATGGAATATGGTAAAATAAGACATTGATGATCGATTTAATAGAGGTTAAACGATTATTATTGGAGCATTATTATATACTTATGGTTATATATAGTATGTAGTATGTTAGTACGTATTTATTCAGTCGTTTAAATTTTTTCAGTCTTCTTCGATTATATATTATTCTTATTTGTTTGTAGTTGTGATTTGTGAATACATAAATTTTTGAAATGTTTGGTTTTTTGGTTTTTTGTATAAAAATTTTTCATGAATCATTTAAAATGGAAAAAAATTCAAAATAAAAATAAAGATTTAACATTGTCACCTATAAATAAAAAATGATAAATACATATAAGTATGTATATAGTAGTTTGTTTTAAAATGATTATGTATACAAAATTGATTTTGTTTTTTATACGTTCACATAAAGGAAAAAAATATTTGTTTATACATACAAAAATTTTTATGTGCATGAAAACTAGACAATTTAAATAGCATCAAAACACAAAAGATAAAATATAAGTATATGCGTCATATATGTACATATGTAAATATACTGACTGACACATTTGTATCTAGTTAAAATCAAATTTAACCAACAACAAAATCCAATAACATTTAAGAAAATAAAGTTAAATAGGAGAGGAAATATGTGGGAATTATTTTGCGTGGTATGTAAATATCTGTGATGGGTATATACTTAATTTTATTTGTGTATGCGCATTCATTGATGATGATAATAATAATAATTTTCAAATATGTAACGAAGAAAAGAAAATCATAACAATCAATAGAACATTTTACATAAATGTATCTATATCTCGTTTAGTATACATACATACATTATATATTGTACGAGTCAATATGAATATCGATGAAAAATTAATTCGAAAATTTGTGTTTTTTTGTGTGCTTTTTATTATTTTGATATCGATTCGTTATTATATTACATTTTATTTGCTTGTATACACACATTATTCATTCAAATTCATTTAATAATTTTGATACAAATAAATCTAACAATGTGTATGTATTCAAACTGTATTTCTTGGAATATTTTTTTTATTGATTTGTTAATTTTATTGAATCACATCTGTATGACGTGTATGCATAAACACATCCATTGCTATACATGTTATGTACGTAGCATAAATTTTGAATATGAAAGGAAAAATTTTAATAGAATTGATGTAGGCTTTCATTTTATTTCATTTTATTTTATTTTATTTTATTTTTTGATTTTAATTCAGTTTTTATTTCGATAATTTTATAATAAATCACTAAATCAGAATAGATTTTTATTAAAATAATATTCAAATTAATTCTTTTGTTATAAATAGACATTTTTTTAGTTTCATTTTCGTCACTCTATAGATAAAGAATCTAGTTCTTTTTATTTTGTTATTTATTTTTTTTTTTTTTCAAATGTGTGACGCATGCTTGAATTGTATAAAGTATGTATGTATATATTCAGAAAATGACAAATAAATAAACAAACAAAAAGATGAAAATTATAAAAAAAAATAAATTAAAACTTGATCTAATAATTATTTATGAAATTTATTTGGGAAAAAAAAATATTAAAATTTATTCTTTATTTATCGAATAGAAAAATTTATTGATCTATTCAGGATGATATGTTCATTCCGATTTGAATATAGACATAACGCGTATACAACATATGAGCAAAGGTTAAATGAAGATCAATACACTTGTAAATCAAATGCGATTAGATAGTTTACTTCACCTTTAAGAACTTCTCTATACATACAATCAACAAATAAAGTCACGTAAAAAATTCATATTAGACGACAAGTGCGTGTGTCTGATTCATACTTCCTTTATGGTTCATTTTTATTTTATTTATTTTCAACTAATTTGGACTCTATATTGGAAGACGAAGTCACAAGGAGCTCTCAAACATTATTGAGAGTCAGCAACTGGACTGGGACGTCGTTGATAGAGCTGTCTGTAGTAACAGACTTTTGGAGGCTCTGGGCCGATTTGTTTCGTAGAGGGTGGAACGCCTGGACTAAGAAGAAGAATTTGGACTATATGGACTATATTAAAAGAGAAACACAGAAAAAAAAATTTTGTTGAAAAATTGAAATCAGTATACGAGTACAAATATTTTGTGATTTTCCTCAATTTATTATTGCTCATTGCTTATACTGCATTTGCATATTGAATCACATAGTTTTTTTTTTTTTTTTAGATAATAAAGTGTAAAATTAAAGAGATTACTTGTAAATATTTGATCTGGTATTTGATAAAATGAACAAAATAGATGAATATTAGTGCAATGATGAAATAAAAAAAAATTTTCGATCGATTTCGATAAAAATGCTACATAAACGTACATTAATTCAGTCAATATGCAACAAAAGGAAAAAAAAAACATTTGTCTTTTTTTTCACTTTCGAAGATGAACAAAAAAGCACACATCATTTAAAGAAAAATATGATCGCTTAAAAGTGTCTCAAATATGATCACATATTTCGAAAGATCAAACAAAAAAATATGGCAATAAACAGTTTAACAAATTCCACAAAAAACAAAAACTCCTCACCTGTTAACTACCTCAAAGAAATTAATAACAAAAAATAATATAAATAATAAAAGATTTGAAAAATAACTGTTAATTTTTATTAAAAAAAGAAAAGAAAAAAATACATAATATAAAAACGTGCATACATTAATTATAACAGAAAATAAAAACAGATCAAAATATAAAAATGAAAAATTTATCGATTGAACAACAAAACCATATACCAAAATACACTTCGTATAAAAAACACACATCTTCCAAAAACATATAACAAATTTTTTTTTTCCTTCTACTTAGTTTTATTTTTGTTAATTTTTAGTTCAATTTTATTATGATTTTTTATTTTTTTTTTCTGTTAAAAATTATTATTCTTTTGTTTGGAAATTTAATATTATGTATTTTTTTTGGTTCAAATTCAAAGTGTTAAAATATAATAAATAACACAAATTTTCTTACAAATTTTTTAAACGATTACAATATTCTTCTACTATATACACAATATTTATTGTCAAAATAACATTAAAAATATTTTTCAAAATACAAAAAAACTGAAAAAAAATGTAAGGAAAACTCGATGAAACTAGAAAAAAAAAAATTCATTTGCATATTGTATGATTAAAGTGTATTATATATTAGATAAAAGTTTTTCTTTTTAAGAAAAAATTCTTTTACAATTTTTTTCTTTTTACTCTTGTTTATTTCTCTTTTGTGAATTAAAAAAAAAAAAATTTTTATGTGTTGTGTTATTATTTAAAATTGTTATTATGAAGAAGAAAAGAAAATACAAATTTTTATTTAATGTTTACTTGTAAATAAATAAGAAATGATCATAATAAGTAGTAATTTCCTTTACAATTATAATTTTTTTTTTTTTTTTAATCAAATTTATTCTTATATAAAATATGTACCGACATTTTTTTGTAATTTTTGTTTTCATCATAAAAACTTTATTCACAAAAATTTATGTTAAAGTTAGAAAAAAAAAATATTTTTAAATAAACACGAAAATATGATTTTTTCTAACAACGAAAATAATTTCTTTGAAAATAGGAAAATATTTATGTAGTAATATTGGTAATATCTTTGCATTTGAATAACTAAATATACGTACACACTCATTTTTACATCAATTACATTATGGAAAGTTATTAAAAAATTTTTTATGAATCATAATCTTTAATATTTTCAACTATACATGAAATTTAAAAAGTCCAAAAAATAATATATGTATATAAAACATTAACACATACGATCAGGCATATAAATTGAAATAAATACATAAACTGGTTTTCAATTTTATTAATTTTCATAAGTGTATATTCATATTTTAATTGAAATGAAATGCGATTTACGCTAACATATACGATTTTCACATAATAAAAAAAAAATTTTTTGTTCAATCGCGATTTTATTATTTGTTTTTTTTTTCTTGTTAATATTGTATATATGAATTTTAATATGTGACTGCTTTAAATTTAAATTTTACTATATTGTGACCAAAAATCGATAAAAAAAATCACTTTAACATCACGCATTTCTCTCATTTGTTTTCACTTGTTTATTATTCCGATACATACATACATATATGGGACGAATGAGTATGTAATATTTTGCATATATAATATGTAAATTCATAATATGTACGTAATGTAAACGGTATTACAGATATTAATGAGAATTTAGTGTGATTTTTATATGCGAATTTTATTTTTTATTTTTTATTTTCTTTTTATTTTTCAATTTACAATGCTGAAATTAATCTATTTCGTAACAAAATTTTTCCACATTATTTATTTATGTATACATATGTTCAGTAGTAAACAAAATTATAATAAAAATATGTTTATTTATTTTATGATTTTTATGAGGTTATAAAAAATTGAAAATTTATTATAATGAATAACACATACACTACATATGTATGTAAATTTGTTCACGTTACATTTATTTACAATTTACATTTATTACAAATGAAAAAAAATCTTTTTTTATATTTTTGTATAGCTCGTGTTTACACACCATTTGTCTCCTGTCTCAATGGGGTACTCATATTATCCACAGAAAATAAGTGTGCGAACGAGGAAGAGTACGTAGGGTATTACAGCCTGTGCTCATGCTGTATGGGGGGTGACTTTCTTCACAGAGAAAATTTTATATTTCTCTGTTTCTTTTTCGTTAATTTGAAACTTTCTTTTATTTGTATATTCAAATTGTGTAGAAGGGATGGTTTGTATTAAGCGGAAGAGATTTAAAGTGATATCGATAATATAATATTCAATTTAATGTTCAATGAATTTGAAGACAAATATAATGAAGAAAAACATTTATGTATTTTATTTTATTTCAAAATTTAGTCCATTAAAATTTAAATTTTTTTCTAGAATAAATATTTTTAGATTTTTGAATAACTAATCAATTTATTCATAGATTATACAACATATTATATACTGATTAATTCGATTGCTATACAGGGTGTCCGGAGTTCGGGTGCAAGCATTTTGACAGTCGATAGGTCTAGCTCAGAAACGAAAAAAATCGTATGGCAAAAGAGGGAGGGGGGAGGTTTAATATCAATAGGTGAGGATCTAGGCGGCTCAGAGGTTTTTTTTTTTTGAGGTCAAGTGACTTGTTTCGTATTTGTTCCTATTTGTGGTCATAACTCACGAAATCCTTGGTCGTTTCAAATTTCGTTTCGTTTCGTTTTGCATTCATTGGAAAGATAATCAATCAGTCTTTACTTTGATACTTGAATTGTAAAGATCGGTTTAGTGATGCCAAAGATATGGTACATCAAATTCAAATTTTCATGGGAAAAAATAGGAAACAAGTCACTTGACCTCAAAAAAAAAACTTCTGAACCGCCTAGATCCTCACCCGTTAATATTATATACCCCCCCTCCCCTGCCATACGATTTTTTTCGTTTCTCAGCAAGACCTATCGACTGGCAAAAAGCCTGCACCCGAACTCCGGACACCCTGAGTGTACTTATCCTTTCCATTTACAATACACTTTGTCCATGTCTAAAAAAGTATTTATGATAATAATCCCTTCCATAAACATCAAATAATTACATGTTAATCATATGTATACCTACTTATTAGAATATCAAATATTAATTTATGAAAATTTAATTAGATCCGATTATGTATTTATACATAATATCTTAGTAGACAAAAATTTTTCAATAATCCATACATTGCGTACATATATGTATAAATACGCAACATTTTTTTAAATGAATTCATAGTTATTTTTAAAATTGTGACTAAAAAAAAATTTAATTACTACACGACTTACAAATAAAAAAAAAATATTTACAAATATTTGAATTAAATTTTAAAAAAAACAATATCAATTTGAAACTAGTACATATCACCATACGAGAATAGACGTACATATATAACATCTTATTAATTTGTACAATAAATTCTACTAAATATGTAATGTGGTGAGATCAAATATTCTCACAGATTATAAAACGGATGTAAATATATTATGAATATTTTATACATTTTTGTAAAATATAATTCAACATTATGAATAAAAAAAAAACGAAAAAAAAATTCTATAATGTGATCGCAGAATCAAACCAAAATATCAACAATATATGAGCCGTTTTCATTGAAAGTGGTGTAAGTACATTTTTGAACAAAAAAAAATTTATTTATTGATAGAACTCTTCCCGTTGGTTGTAGAGCCACAAAAGAAGAAGATTAACATATGTATGTAAATTATAATATAGAAAGAAACCAGAATTTAGAAAGACTTTGTAAACCTGTTTAAGTAGATAAACTCTTTGGTCTGTCAGCAATCAGCTTGGATAAGCTCGCTCAGAAGTAGTTTAGCTCAAATCATATAATGCAAATATAGTTTGACACGATTTTTTTAGCTTTTTTTGAACATACAATAAAATGACAGCTAAATCAGTTTTTGGTATATGTCAATACGAATTCTTAACCAAAAGCTTTTTATAAACTGATTTAGCTAAATCCAAAAGGAGCTTTTGGTTTGTCAACAGTAATACGCATTACCTACCATTTTAAATATAAAATTATTAAATATCTTCGGATCAATAAAAGTATGACTTACACCACTTTCAAAAAAAAAAAAAAATTTACAAAAATAAAATCAAATAAATAGAAAACAAAATTCTACGTATTTTTGTCACTCCCATTTGTCATAAAATGAAAAATCGTTTGATATTTATAATAAACGTACTGCAACAATATAGACAATTTTTACATATTTATACTTTGTTATTTAAATACTTACATACAAAGAGATAAAACATTATCAACAATAAAATATGTCATTTTATTTTAATTAAATATATATATAATTTTTTTGTTGTGTGCATAAATACGGAGTACGTAACCTATTCTAGAACATTACATGACATTAATAGCAACGCATATACGGTGGCCCACATTATGATTATGATTATATTTTATTAATACATAATATCATCATTTTATTACAAAACGTTTCTATAGTCAATGTCTTATTCATTCTAGTAAATCACATATGTAGTATATGCGCATTGTGTGATGTGTATACAAACATTAAAAAAAATGCAATCAGCACAAACTTAAGAAGTATATATTCATCATACTTCTTATACTGCATACATGTGCTTGTGATTGTGTATTGTACACAAGCATAAATTATAAATTCTAATTAACATTTTTAATAAATATGAAAATTGAAAAATCACAACAACAACAACAACAACAACAAAATGAAATATGAACAAATAATAAATAAATGTACTGAACGTAATAAATATACATACATTCGCACACACACACACACACATGCAAAGATAAAATCAGTAAATAATATTAAACAAAAAATACACGAATTTAAAATTTAAATCGAAACTACAATAAGAAAAAAAATGTTCTCTGTTCAATGTGTGTTTGTGTGTGTTTATTGTATATAGTGTGCAGTAAATGTAAATTACTCACGTTTTTATATGACAAAAAAGAGAAAAAAATTAAGTAAAAACGAGAATTTGCAAAAAAAAAAAATTACTTTTGGCACACGTCAAAAAAATTATATGAGACAAAAAGCTCATTTTTTTCATTTTTTTTTTCTTATTTCATTGAAGTTTAATTTAGTTTTTTTTTTTTTGCCTTTTACTGCGGTTAGATAACAAAACATCTTTAGTAATTTTTTTCATTTCAATTTAATTATAAGAGGGTTCATAGAAATGCATTTGGTATTCTAGATTTCATGCGCCAGAATAGATTTTTCACATCTCCTTCATTTTTACATAAGAAATTCCTATTATTTTTTCGGCTAGCGTGGATTTCTTCAGAGTCAGAGTGAGGTTAGATTGTATTTCTAATCTGACACTGGCGATGGGGAAATTATATTGAAAGTTTTAAAAGCAGCGTATCAACTCTCAATCTTTCCTGTATACATAATAACATCGGATAATCTACTCTGAATTGTGAATACTGTCTAATCTGGCATGAAATCTATGTTGAATTGTAAATGAAGCTCATTACTCTTTCAATCAATTATACATTTGTGAAGCCCCCTCTTTAAGAAAATATCATCATATATAGAACAAAAGTTGTAAAAGATCATTAAAAATTCTTTGCTGATTTTTATAACAATTACGAATCATAAATACACAACTCACGTCATTGAGACTCTATACACCATATAATATCGTAAATAATATTTTTGCAATTATATACGTACACAAAAAACGGTTCATATCGTATGCAATGTCATCAATAAAACAAAATTAAAATAAAAATAAAAAAATTAACAGGCAATTAAAATGGAAAAAAAATAAAAAAAATAAAAAAGTACATACATTCAAATTCTTTTGTCTATGTGTATGCATATATTATATTCTATACATTTTATTTAAAATATAAAATTTTTTACACGTTTTCCCTACCCCCCATATGTATGTTTATTTAATTTATTTGAATAAAATTGAATTTAGGATAGGTTTTTTGTTTTTAAAATTTTATCATTATTTTATTATTTGCTCAATAAAAAATGAATTTATACAATACTTCATCATCATAATCATACAGTAATTGTCATCATCATCATCTTCATCATCTTCATCGTCATCAAAATACCTAATAATTCTTCATCCTTCATCCTAATCAACATCATCAATGTCATATCAACATAACATATCAAAAATTAAATCGTGTCAAATGTTGACATTATTCACGAATATTTTATTTCATTTTTTTACATTTTTGTTTTTATATTACTATATTTGTTTTTTATAACATTTTTTTTTTCACATCACATTCTTTTAGCGCACTTCATAAATACATTTACATTATAGGGTTAAATCAAATTATGGATTAAAGATGGGTACAGTATAATGCACATAAAATTCAAAATCATTAGTTTTTCTTCTCACAAAATATGCTCTTAGTTCTTCATTATATTTTTCAATATATATTTTATGTGTGTACAGATATGTAGTCGTCACATCCATATTATAGACAATTTCATGCATATTATAAATAACACGTTCATATTATTATTTTATTATTAAATTGCTTATTATTTGCAAAAAAAAAAAAAAAATAAAAAAAAATGTTCTGTTTAGTTATACGAGTAGAGCTGTATCTATATGTGAGCATATCATCTTGTAAAAAAAAAATCACAATTAACTACCTCACACATACATATACATTTAAATAGCATTTTAATTTCGTGGTTTTAATTCACATTTTATTTGAAACTATAAAAAAACAATTTTTTTTTTTTTTTGCTTTATTTAAGTAGTTCGCGCGCGTAAAATTTTGCAATAATTCGTGGAATTATTAAAAATATTCTTTTTAAATTAAAAAAAAAAAGAAAAATAAAAATATTCCTAAGAAGAAACGAATAAACCAGACTACAACTTCTTCATAATACATTTACTCATACTCTTTTATTGTTTTGAACATTGAAAGGAATCAATAATAAAATGTTGTTTAGTTGATTTTCCATGTTTTGTCATGTACAATGTTCTCAACATTTAAATACGAGTAAAAATGATGTGTAGAAAAGAATGTATAGAGTAAAGAAAGAGAAGTAAGTATTCAATGTTGTTAGTTATTTTCTTAGTTGATTTTCTGTGTTTCTCATGTATAATATTCACATCTCATACAGCGAGAGGAAACCAACTTTTTCTAAGAAGTGAAAACACAATTACAGAAGTGTGTAGAAGTACTGTTAGAGTCAATCAACTCCACTGCTCGAGAGTCTGCATAAAGGGGAGGAGCAAGTTGTGAATGTTGTCAGTTAATTTTCTGTGTTTCTCATATACAATATTCGCATATTCTACTGAGAGAGATAATCAAATTTTTCTCCAGGAAGAAAACACGCGTACACGTCATGATGTCCGAAATTCTACTCTTTCTATCGTAGCGTATGCAATAGCAAATATACTCATATAAAGAAGTTATTGATTGTCTTCAATTGTTTTCCTTTTTTTTTGTGTTCTTCTCTTGCATTTACTTAACTATAAAATAAAAAATTGTAAATTAATAACGATCAGAAAATTAAAATGAAATTTATTAAAAACAAAAAACAGCTGGCTGATATGGAAAAATTTTTTTCTGCTTTGAATTAATTTTAATATGATGTTCTATCAAGTGACTGGAAAAAAAGGGGAATTTTTCTTTTTTTTTAAAATATCGATCAGTATGTACATATCGGAAATATTTAATGATGAATTATTTAATTTAAATACATATATGTATGTATATGATTTCAAGAAAATTTTACGAAAAAATTGATTTGTCAATAATTATCGATATCGTCATATTTTCTTATATTTAGATCATCGCGACAATATGTGTATTGAAATGAAACCGCAAAATAAATTTTTCAATTTGTTCCAAATTACTGTACACATTTACATTACTATAATACATGTATTATTATATGATATTTCTGAGAAAATAATTTGAGTTTGATTTTCAAGGAAAAAAACACGAAAAAAAAACCGATCTCAATTTCATATGAGTAAATATTTAATAATTATTTAGCGAATACCAAAACGAAAGATTTAAGCCAGAAACCTGCAATCAAAACAAATTTTTTGTTTGAATAATACATTCTTTTTGTAAAATTTCTTTTTAAGTGAAATAAACAGAAATTATAGAATGTAAAAATATCAAATGAGAAAGAAGAAGAAGAACAATACAGAAATGTGTAATGATCGCAAACATTTACATTATATCGAATTTATATTCGAGAGATGGCCTTATTTAATGAAAAAAAAATTAATTTTTCAAAATCTAAGAATGTGTTTTATGGACTAAAGTAAAAATTTTAAGTATTTTTGGTTTATATTCAATAAAGATTTTAGGTTAAGAAAATGCGATAAAGTTGAGGAAAAAATTTTTTTTTTTTTAATTATAAAGTGGAAATATTTTAAGCTGTGGTAGTGCGTAAAGTGTAATGTTAATATAATGAAGCTGCATTGAGTTTATATAAAACATTAATGGTACAAAACTTTAATATTTTACTTAGATATAATAATAAAACGAAAATAAAAAAATGTTTATGACTTATAACCTTAATCTAAATACTACTCAAATAATATTCATGGAAGATTCATGATCTTCAAATTAAATTTTCATGAAATTATTCAATTTTTTTTATACATTATATTTTTTTTATTTTCATTCTTTAATATTTGTTTAAATCATATATATTTTTTTTTGTTTGTCTTCGCAAAACAATTAAATTTATCTTAAAAAATAAATTTTCAAAAAAAAAAAAAAAAAAAATTCACAAAAATTCACAAATACTGACATTTAAATTAAATGAAATATAATAAAGAAAAAAGAATAATTTTATGAAATTATAATTAAAAGAAAAAAAAAACGAATAATTTTTATTTTTCCAAGGTCGTTATGCTATATAATTTTATTAAAAATGCTGCTGCTATACTTTTCGTGAAGTTTCAATTTAAAATTTAATTGTGTTTTTTTTTTTTTGTGTTTTTGCTTTTCAAGAAAAAATCATTAAAATATTCTTATCAGTAAAATTTGATCAATTTTTGTATCTTCTTTAAGAGTTGTCAGTTCATTATTAACTTTCTGTTTTATTTAAAACATTTTTTTTCTCTCTCTGCCTTAATTTTACATATCTGATGAGTTTATCACTTTTTGTTGTTGTTGTTGTTGTTGAACATGAGTATAAGTATATGGTACTTATGTGATCTTATTTAATGTGTATAATCATTTAGATTTTATCATTTCTGATTAAAATCAATTATGATAATATAATTTTTCAATGATGCTATATATTTTTTTGGTTTTAATAGTGTAATTTATGTCGAATATATTTTACATTATACTTACATACATACATAAATATATTCTTCTTAATTGTATCACAATAATTATTTTTACGAAATGAATATGCTTTTTTTTTGTTGGTTTTTCTTCTTCTCCGTGTTATAATCATAAAAACCGATGATGGGTAGGTTTTTAAGTAGTTAGTAAGTAAATAAGTATAGGCATATGCCATGCCACTTTTAAAAAGTCATCCAGTTAATAAGATATGTATACCTACTAAAAACAAAACAACAAAAAAAAGAAATCAACATGAATGTTGACAAGAGCAGACATTCACTCATTATACATTATTGCAAAAAAAAATAAAATATAAAATAATAAATAAATTAAAAAGATCAATTAAAACAAACAACAAAAAAAAATTCATACACATATACATATGTAATAATATTGCCCAACCTGAAAAATGAATTTCTTAATTTTCATATATGCATCCAAAAAAAACAAAAAATAAATAAATAAATAAATAAAATATTATTACTCTTTATGCTGATGATGATGATGATGTGTACAATCTACTATTTAGTGTAATATGCAATATGTACAAAAATTTCAATTCACTTTTTCATTTTCGAATATTTATTTATTCATTTTCATATGTGTATGAACCATAGCACATGCATACATATCTACTTGTATACTCTATTATATATACCCTACATTATTATGTAGTATGTATCTATATATTTTCTCATCACTATTATCATAATCGACATCAGTCAATTAACAATTTTTATCCAATCAAAATATATTTTATATTTTATACTATTATATGGATGGTATTATAGTATACGGTTCACTTACATAAATATGTAACTTTAACAGTTTCATTTTAATAATTCATATAACACCTAACCATTAAAAAAAATTTCATATACACATATACATACATACATATATGTATACGAGAGTACCATCTAATAATTTAAACAAAATGAATATTTAAAAAACTAAAAAAAAAGAAAAAAACAAACGACACCAAAATATAAAAATATAAAGAAAATAATATATTATTAAATTAACTAATATATACTAGATTGTGTTTAGTGAGGTGACAGATAAATAAATCTTTAGCTCATTGCCATATTATTTTATTACATGAAATCTATATACATACTCATATGATATTTTATGTATGCATGTACTATATATGTATGAAAAATACACACATTATTGTATATAGTTTATAATATATTTTTTTTTTTTCATTTTTTTTTTCTTTTGTGATATTACATGTATAATTTTAGTTGCTTCATTTATATCTACATATTTTATTATTAAAAAATATATATATTATTTTAGCTACTGCTTCTGTTTATGACTATCTTTTCTACTTATATAACGGTTTCAATTTTCCAATCACATATGTTTTCTGTTACATATACATATGTTATACATACACAAATATAATTATATATTTTTGTATACATATACATATGAGAGAATTGAGACATTATGTATACATTGTATGGGGGGCATACATATAAATATTCAAACGTATTTTGTACATAATTTGTGTATTATACGTACTATGTAATTTTGAATCGAGCATAATAATTTTCTTGATTTTTTGATTTCCTTCAAATTATATTTTTTATAAGCGCATAACAATATTGTAATTTTTTTTGTTTGTTTTGTTTTTCTGTTATGCGAATGTTCCTTTTACAAACTCATAAATACATTATTGTGACTTTTTAGTAGAGACTGGATGTATGTATTTATAGTATAGTATAGTATTTATGTACCATACATATTACCTATTACTACGATACGACCACAACTACTATCGTATACCAAAATGATTTAAAAAACTGACTACGGCTGAATTCATCAAGAGTGAATTGCTTATGTTTTTTTTTTTTTTGTATTTCGTTTCTCTTTTATACAATTACCTACTCCATGTAATCAGTACCAATATGAGGAGTATTATATACATATTTGAAATATTTGATCTACTCGTTTATATTTTGTGTCGTGGATAAAACAAAAATTTTCGACATTACTATCGTTAAGTTATTCGTGAGTTAAATTGTTTTTATTCATTTTTTTTTTTTCAATTTGTCGTTTCATAAAAGTAATAATTTTGTATTCGTATATTCTAATATTTTTTTTTTCTCAATTTTCTCAAATGATGCTACTGTTTTTGTTGTTGTTGTTGTTGCCATTGCAGTTCATTATTAAGTTACCATCAATAAAGTGAATCTATACTGAATTTATCCATTTTATTGGTAAATTAAATTTAAAAAATATTACACACTAGTAAATGTACATATGTACATGTAAAATTTACGTGCATGATCGTCATCGTATTCATCATAAATACTCATACACACAAGTATCTAAACGTATAAAAGCAATGCAATTTCAGATACATACGCTAACGAATATAAAATTAATAGTATTCATATGTGAATGTGTAGAAATTGATAAATCAGAATCATATTATATAGAAAATGAAAATAATGATGAAAATAAAATTGATAAAGACAACAAAAAACATAAATGAAAAAAAAAAATAATAATAATAATAATTTTATCTAGTATCTATGGATTATTGAATTCTTATATTGAATTCATATTGAATATGTATATATGAATACAGATTTATGTATGTGAATATTTTTATTATTATACTATATATTATTATTTGGATATGCATTGATTGTAAAAGTCTGTATCTACATATATACATACGATTATGTGGAATAATGTATTTGCTAGTGATACATAGAAAATATATATAAGTTTAAATCCGCGTACATACATACGATTTTAAGACGTTAATTATTTCACATAAAATTAAAAGTAAAAAATAATGTTACGAAAAAATAAACAAACGAACATTACAACAAAAGTAATTCAGCAGCAACAGCAGCAGTAGCAGGCAGTAGTAGTAGTAGCAGTTCTATCGAAATGCATATAATATCTATCTAATATCATACAGAGAGAACAAAAATTATTCTTCTTTTTTTTTGTTTTAGAGTGCATCTTAAATCTTATCTTATTATATGATATTATATTATCAACATTACGTTTACTATAATGTGTGCAATATACACGTCTTAGATTGAGAAAATGAAATCTATCTAAAAAGTATAGTAATAGAATAAGATGCTATTAAAATGAAACTAGAAAACAAAAAAAAAACAACGCAATAATAAAATTTAATTAACCGACGTGACCAAGTGACGTGTGAAGGTCTCTCTCTTTCCTTCATCATCTTCAACATTTTCATCTTTACACTTATTATTGGAGGCCTTTATAAATTTTATTTTTATCTTTATTTTTATATATATAACTTTTGCATTTTTAGATTATATGGTCTTTAAATAAAAATAACTAAAAAAAAAAAAATACATTTTATTAATACACACTAAAAACTAAAACTAAAATCTAAAATATGGAGTTTAGATATAGATATAGATATAGATTTAAATCGCAAAGATGCGGATGGATACATACATATGAATATGTATATATGTATATGTGAAGGTACATAATATATGATATATACTGCAACTGTATACAATAATGTAGAAATTTATAAGTAACTAACTAACGAACTATACCAAAATATAATATGAATAATATATCAAGAAAATAATAATATCGTGTGCATATACTTATTCTCATATACTTTGTATAAATGTGGATAAACTTATTCTCTAGCTTAAAATATTATATACTACTAGCTATATCAGAGGATGACTATTTAAAATTATTATAAAAATAAATTTATAAAAATAACAATAGATATACATAATGTACACGAGTCAGTAGCAGTACATGTATAATAATTCTACCATATAAGTAGTATGAGATGTGCGAAAATTTCATATAAAATAATGAACATATTTCTTTTTTTCTTCATCGTAAATGAAACTATCAAAAGTATATAGATTTTCTATTTTATTTTAATTTATATGCCTTCACTTACATACACATACGTATGTACAGAAATTCTACATTTGTTTATTTTTTCAATATTAAAGATTTTAATAGAATTTTGTATAAATATAATTTTCATGAAAAATTAAAAATTTCAATTTTATTTTGAAATTTTTTTTCATTTAAATGTTAGATATATTTTGTACCTAAGTATATAATTATTATTATTCATTCGTACATTCTTATAAGTATTTTTCATATATGTTGTCGTCTTTATATTAAAATGTTCTTATAATTGAATCTATAATTTATATACATATTATACTGATATTTTAATTTATATTTTTTTCTATACGAATATATCAGTAAAATATCTACATATATGTTCGTGCTATTTACATGCATGTAACGTTAAGTAGGTACTTACACATACGAGTATACATACATATGTATAGTAAAAACGATAAAATAAATTTCAAGGATCTATTCGATCCATGATAAATGAAAAACTGTGACTGAAATTAAGGTTTCCGTTTATCCAATTTACCTTCTATTGTCTGTGCAAAATAAAAAAAAAAAAAAACATAAGTGGAAAAATGAATAACTGGAAAATATGTATACATACAAACATTTACAATATCCATATACTTTAAAAATAATAAATAATAATGAAACAGTATGTATTTATATTTAAAAAAAAAAATATACAAAAATGAAAACGATCAATTTAAAGATCATCACTATACATACATAAATATATATTTTATAAAGCAACATATAAACATATAAAAACATAAAAAAATACCATCACAATAATCGTAATACATAATATTGAAAAATTTATAAAAACAAAAAGAAATGTTGATGATAATTTATCAACAAATGTTGCTGACGCTTTTATAATGTCGCTTTATATTTTTGTTGTTATTGCTCGCTCGTCATATTCTTTGCCATTTTTGTTATTTTTTTTTTTTTTTGATTTAAAATTTTTCTCTGTTCATAAATTTCAAATTTTCATAGTAACAATACTAATTAGTATAATATTTTTCTTACATTTTTCGTCGCCTTTTTGTGTTAACAACAAGAAAAAAAAAAAAAAAAATTTATTTTTTTTACCGGTCGTTCTTTATGAACAATTTAAGGTTATCATTGGTATTTCAATATGAATGCAATTATTGTGCGACTGTTGTTATTATGTATTTCTTTTTGAATGCTGATTTTTTTTTATATTTTAATAATTTTAAAATAAAGGCAAAAATAAAAAAGTAAAAGTTATTTAATAATACTCGAACATCAAACATCATATACTTATACCTTTTTATTAATATCAGTTTAACCAGATTTTATTATCTACCAAATTCTGAATATACCCACCACATTGACTGTAGGGAGTCTTGAAATGACAACAAATAATATTAAGAAGAATAACAGAATAATGAAAAAATCCATTAAAAGCTCTTTGAAGCAAACAAATGTAATATAATTTGCGAAGAAAAGCTAAAAAAAAATCATATTTTAAAGTTAACTTTTGTTTTCCTACTTACATTTATATGAATGGTAGCAGTGCCGTACTGTTACTGCATTATTAAATTTTAATTTCATTTAAATATTACCATGTATTAATTAATCTGTGTATACGACGATGGATATTATTTAAACAATTATTTATCCAGGATGTGACTATATTTTCTTATTATTATTATTATTAATATTCTCCTTCAATAAAGTTTGTTTTTTTTCAGTTTTGTTTTATGTGTCTGATTTTAATTTGTATATACATATATATATATACGATTCGTGTGAATTTAATCTAAATAATACCCGTTTAATTAAGTTAAATAAAATTCTTTGTTTTCGAAAAATATATTTAACAATTAATTCATAATTAATTTCATTTGTTTATTTTTTTAAAAAGACTAGATTCTATGATAAAAAATTATAATTCAATATTATAATGTAATTTATTATCGTATTTTTTTCCTCTTCCTTTTCAAATCAAGTTTGACGGATTCAAATCGATGGAATCCATTTATAAATTTCATTCATTTTATTTTTTTTCTCCATACTTAAATAGAATATACACACACACAGTACACATTTTTTTTTTCTTTTTTCAAAAATTGCATACTTAATACTTATAAAATAAAAATAACTGAAATTAATTTCCCTTTCAATTTTAAAAATGTCTATTTTGGATTTTCCAAAATAATTAGCTAAATGAAAATTAATTTATTATCTCTGTTTGTTTTATTCAATCCTATACAGTAAATTATTTGTTTTTCAAGTGTTAACAACAAGTTGTTGCTCATTGAAATTGTTGATTTTCACTCTATACGCTGACATGACAAGTTTAAAAAAAAAAAATGAGAGGAAAATAGTAACCAATTATAAGCAAAATAACTCATCATAGAAAAAGCATTATAAAAGCATATATGCATTTGGATTATTTGCTAATTATTATCTACTAATTTCAAAGTTCGAAAATCATAGCAAACAGATTTACTTATATATGATCTCGTATTCGATCATATTGGAATCAATTTACTATTAACTCGTATTTTGTAATATCCACGAAACAATTCCAAGGACAATAATTTCCAATTAAATGTTACAATAAACTTAAAAAGTTTAGTGGCATACTGCTTTATGACTTTGTTATTTCTATATAATGCAAAATCACAGAAATCTTACTATAGTCTGTATATAGGATCTTGATGATTTTTCTCTCATTCCACTATGCGACACTTGCCTTTTTATTTTATTTGAATGCAAAGTAGATAGAAACACACATATTCAACACAATCGTCGTATAGTTTTACTGGATATAAGAAGGTAATATAATTTTTCAACTTCATTTTCTTGTCATGTAAATTTTATTATTTTCAATTTAAAATTATTTTTTTTTGTTTGTTTTTTGTTTGCACTTCAGTAAACAAAATACATTATTACGAACTATTTGTACTCGCATATGTAAGTAAGAAGTAGGTACATATATAATTATATGAAAATGTGAGCATGTATACATGCTTGACATTTAATATTATTCTATTTTTTATGTGAAATATTATTTTTTTTTTGTTTGTTTGTGTGTTTTTCTTGAAATTTCAAATAAATTTGTGTAAATTATTTGTATCAAATTCACAATTTATATTTTTAAATTGCACACGTACAAATTCTATATTCTATTATAAATAATATAACCTGATCCATATATATATGTATTTATGTATACTTTTATATACGATATAAGTATGTACGTCTATGTAAAGTATCAATAATGTAAACAATTTATTCATTCAAAATAAACAAAACTAACTACAAAAGAAAACAATTGAAAATTTAGATTTATTGTTGATTATTGTCTGGAATTGAGCTACTTTGATAAATTTTCATTTTACTATTTTTATTTTTCTATCTATTGTATATACAATATACATACATAAGTTTGTATATGTGTTATTCACATATTTTTAACGTTACTAATAATATTTATATTAGTAGTGCTCTTAGCAATTTAACTTCAAACTTTTGCAAAGTCAAATAAAACTGTACTCTTATATCTTTGCAACCTACTGCGAAAGAATATCATTTTCCTTTTATTTATTTATTTTTTTTGTTTGTTATGTGGTTTATTTATATGTACATGCATTCATATGCAATATATTCACACATATACACACATACACAATTTCATTGTAAGTACGATTGTAAATTGATCTTGAATTGATAGTTGATTTTATTTTTCAATTATTATTTTTTATTTATTTTTTTCACAATACTTTTTTATTAATCAAAAGAGGTGTGTATTTGGATATTTTTTATTCCATAAAGGAACTCTAAATTTTATCATCAAAAACGTACATGTATGCACAAAACCTTAAATATATTCGTATGTAAATGTTACAATATTGTTACTAGATTTTTCTATTTGTTTTATACTTTTCATTTTATAAATCATTTTACTCTAGAGTTACAAATATTTTGTTTTTTTTTCCAAATTTTTCATCTGCCACACACGTATTACACGATGACCATTTATTAGCAAGAAAATATAAAATAAAATGTAAATCTTTCATTTTCTTCTTCTTCTTTCATAGCACTACAACTCTATAAGTGAACAGAGGATTTTAAAGAAGTAATTACATGACTTTATTTCTATATTTCTATCATGTGTGCACCTACAGTTTAATGTGGATTGCGTTGCGCTTGCGAACCACTGAGTTGCTGGTATAGAGAAGCAAACTCTTTTACATGATAGGGCTTAAACTGATATATTAATAGAATGATAATTACCACCATGTACAGAATAAGAATAATAATAATTACCACTTATTCAGTACATCGTGATGATTGATTACATTAGCATTAGTTCTAATAATTCTTAGTGTTACTCTGGTGTTACCCTTACTTGTTGTCAGCAAGTAGACTGCTTATCAGCATTTCTAAGCTCTTCTTCCCAGCAAGCTGGTACTCATTTGAAGCATATTGAACTTTTAAGGTTAATAAAAGATGGATGGAAATAGGCAAAGAAAAATTTTTTCTCAGTTTTGACGTGAGCATGAGCAGGAGGAATTGTACCTGCACTCCCGAGATCAGTCGTCAATTGATCTACCACTTGCGCTACCGAGCCCACTGATGAAAAAATATATTTATTATAATGGTGTGTAGATTCTCGAAATGAAAAAGAAGATTCTATTCGAATATTTTATGTGAAATTTTTTAACCGCATACAAAAATAATTATATTAAAAAAATACTCAATAAATAATAATTGTAATAACAAATCAATTCATACACATTTACATGTATGTATGTGCGTATGCTTTTTTTTTTCTTATAAAATAATGACATAATTTATTTAATAAAAGAAAATTACAAAATAAATTGTTAAGAATTTTTTTAATTATTTATTTATTTTTTTTTAATTTTTAATTTTTTAATAATTTCATTTTTTTTTTACTTTCAAATACCATTTCAGGTAAATGGAATTCAATTTTTACACCAAACCAAACCAGTTCGCAGTTCACATAATTTAATAATTATTGTTACTTATATGTATGTGTGCATGTGCAATAATAATAATTGTAAGTTGATTCATTTTTTATTTTATTTTATTTTTATTTTTTTTTTCATATTCAATTATATTTATTCATTTAGTTTTTTATTGTTTTTGTTACGATTTTATTTTCATTTCATTTCATTAAAATTAATTGAATATTACACCTTGGATTTTTCAAATAATTTAAATCGTTTTCAATTATTATATGATACAGAAATAAAAAAATTATATAATTATTATAAAATTATAAAATTCTGTCATAAAATTCCAATATATTAAACGAGTATATGTATAACATGCTATAGCCAGCCATAATGTGTAATATTTATAGAACAGATTATTACAAGTGTGTACTATAAAAACTTGTCTAGAACAGTATCTAGTGCGATGGATAGAATGATTAATGGAGTAAAACTAGATTGAATTTATTAATGAAATTTCATTGTCTACAGCATTTAATTTAACTGAGTAACAGATACGCATATAAATGTTTTCGAACTTGTAACGTATCTCCTTGCACTTGTCGTGTGTGTATACATTTATTAAGAATTCAAATTTTAAAAACAACACTGCTATGAAAAAATTCCATAGTGTAGCGGGAAATTTTATTATTTTTTCTTTTATTTATAAAATATAAAATTTTTCAAGTGATAAAATCACAAATAATTTTAAATGATTGATATTGTTATGATTCGTTAACTTCCTGGAAAACTCTTACTTTCTGATGATTAAATTTTTGTGAAAAATCAACCGAAATATGATGTCTCGTATAAGCACATAAATCATAACCTTTCGAAAAATTTTTAACAATATAACATTTTAATTCGAAGAAGAAGAAGAAGCAGCACAAGAAGATGATAATAATGAAGAAAATTTTCTTCCGCTATAATATGTCATTCACTACACATAAATTAAATTCATCCAGACATGTATCGCTCGTAATTATGTCATCATTATTGAAACAATATACTACGTACCACAATAAATACTAAGAGAAACACTAAAATTTCAATCATAAAATATGATAATTTTATTCATAATAATTTTTGTCAAAAATTAATAAAAAAAAAATGAAATTGAAATTCATAAATTTGTTCATAATATCCATATACTGTGACCAATAATTATTTTTTACACAAAACTTTCATCTCCAATAATCAAATTATCAAAAAATATACTCGTATATGTAGCCAAATAGAATTTCAAAAAAAAAAAAAAATTTTTTTTTCATATTTTCTTTTTGGTTTTGTATGGATATTTGAATCTGGAATTTTCACCTAATAACAATTCAATTTTATTTCATTTGCGTTTTTTTCTAATTTAAATATGACACAGTCAAATATTGTAATTTATTGGTGCACTCTATAACCAACCCACTAGTAATTTGTTTTTATCAGATCTTTCCGTGTGTGTTTCGTTTAATTTTTTCTTCTTTTTTATTATCTTATTATTTTCAATTTTACACTTCTTGTATATTATTAATATACGATTGTGATATTTTTATTTCGAAATTTTTTTATTTTCATTTTATCATAATTTTAAGTTTTTTTTTTTAATATTTTTCTTCTATTCATATCTTGATATTTTTATTAGTTCGGCAGGTGTCATTAAAAGATGAATAATCGATACGATTATTATCACTTTTATTAAATTCAATTTAGGTTAATATCGACATGAAAAATGAAACAAACAACAAATAATCAAGAAAATATAATTTCGAACGATGATTTTTTCGAATAACAAAAAAAAAATTTGAGAAATAAAATTTGAATTTAAAAAAAAAAAAAAAATTTAAATGAGAAAATGACGTGGTAATAATGTCCCATGTAATGTTTACAGGATATATTTGCAGTCTTACAAAGAAATTCGAAAATTGTAACAAATAGACTTAGAATATGTATATAATTTTATGTACTTTTAATAATAATAAAATTTACAAATTTTAAGTTACTTGTTGATCCTTCTCTTGCTCAGAAAAGAATGAATTTTTAATACAAAAATATGCTCCTTTTATACTAATTATGACCTGAGTCTACGTTAAAAGTTATAATAAGATTTCAATCGAGTACATATATAAGGATAATACAATAGGCTTAATGCTTAAATATATCCTTGTTGCTACAAAATAATATTTCAAGATGAATCTCCTAAAACTTTCTCGTACTCGTCGTACTAATTTTGAAAATTTTTTATTTATTTTACCATTCCACCTTTTCTGCTGTTCACTTTTGATTCATAAAATTTGCATCGCTATTCCAATGCAAAAAAAATCTCGTACAGTGTCATTACAGTGATAATAAAATATTTAAAAAGAGAAGAAAAAAATCTAAAGCCTTCACCTTGTATATCTTTTATTGTATATGCAGCTGCAAATTCACGATATACACACACTATTTCACTAGAAACTAATGTGCGATACCAGTGCAAATATCAGCCACATGTGTCAACTGATCCAACGGATATGGATTAAAGCTAAAATGTTTAAAACCTGAATGATATGACGTGATTAAAAATTGACAAAACATTTAAGAGAACACGAACATTTAACGCCTCCACTTTGTAGCCCATATATTCTTAAAGAGGACAAAAACAAATAAAAATTAAATAAAACCAAAATGATCTCAAATTAAATTAAACACAAAAAATGAGACAACAAAATTGAATTCATACCAGTTGCTTATGCAAAGATCTACTTTAGATACTACTTTTGATTATGTGTTTAATTTTATTTAAAGTGCATTTATGAATGTTTGTGTATGGATACGTTGTGTTTTGATCTCAATACTCAAATATATCATCAATTAAAATAAAATTACATATTCGGCAAGATACCAAAAGTGACAGAAGATGAAATATATATATACATAAATTTTGCAATAGTCATTTCGTACAATTACTAGAAAAAAAAAAATAATGTCACGTCAGAATAAATAAAATGATCTTTATTAAGGATTTTTAATTTGAATTTACGCGAAATGCTTTTTTTTTTATAGTTTTAATATATGTGAATTACTTTATATAAAAATTTATATTTATATTTATTCTCGTATAATATATGCACATGTGTACACATACATTATAAATGCAGTCTCTACATATGTATGTTCATTTAAATTAATGTGCATCTAATTAATATTCAAAGATATTTTTCTATACTACTTATATAATGATCTAGTTCCCACGATACATCGCCCTGATCTTTTGATTGCATACATATACGGTTATGTCGTTTGTTTTTTTTTTCTTTTTTTTTCATTCTCATTTTGTAACTTCATTTCGATCAATTACTATCGATCTTATATGAAGTAATGCAATCATCATCATCATCATTATAATCATCGTTGTCGTAGAAGTTTTTTTTTTTTTCTATACTCGTATATAATACTTATTTCGTCTTTTCCATCATCATCATCTTCGTCATCTCATTTCATTACTTCACTTAATGCTTGCATTTATTTTTTGTTTTTTTTTTTTTCATTATATCGTCATCATCAACATTTTATTACAACAATTACAGTAATATATCCTCGTTTTAGATACATTAACTTTAAATAGCTTTAAGCATTTTTATTATTTACATAAAGTACATTACATATCTTTAAGATACTATGTAACTATATAAATATACATATATATATATTTTTTGTAACAAAAAAAAAAATGTTTATAAAGCAAATTTCATATACTTACATACATACATAGTTGAATAGATAGATTACTATTTTCATTTTCATTTTTTATTTTATTTTTGTTCGCTAACTATTAATTGAATGCTGATCAATATAATATAGTCTCATATAGTGCACTTAAAATATGTAATAATACACAGATTTTTAAAAATCAAATAAAAAAAAAAGGCAAAACAAAAAATAAATAAGTATATGTAAGAAAAATAAGAATAAGAAGAAAAAAATACAAATTCTCTTTTTACATACATATATACTATATTATTCAAGCTCTAAATACTTAAAACGTTACCATAAATTATCTGAAATGGTAGACATACAAATCAAAGTACAGACACACCTGTATAAAAAAAATTAAATGAAATTATAACTACATTTACATGTACATGTAGATATATGTATATGTATATAGTTCATGTTTGTTTGTGAGTATGTATAATAAACTCTTCATTTTGAAGGTAAAAAAAAAAATTGTATTATGTACACCACATATAATGCAATCTGTGTATTTATAGAGGCATGCATAGGCATCATACATATATGCAAAGATCTTTGATCTTTCAGATCAATATATGTACATATAATGTTTATATGAATGCATATTGATATAATTACATGTGTATACATACGTAAATCTATATTAAAATGTATGCATAAATGAATGAAGGTAGCTAGCTGTCTGTGTACTATATTGTACGAGTATTCATAGTTTTATTTTAAATTTGTGTAGGAGAAATATGAGTGAATGAATGATAATAATAATAATAATAATTCCTGGTTTATTCAGTGTGATTTTTAGAATGTTTTATTAGTTTAAAAAGTTTATTTTATTATAATATATGTACATTACATTTATATAAAATGTATTTTAGCATGTACAAGTACACTTACCTCTATATCTATTTTATACACAAAAATTGTATAAATAAGACTGCTAATGTAAATAAATTTATATTGCACTTACACTTAAATTTTATTTTCATTTTATTTTTATATATTTTCTATATTTTTTATTTCTTATTTGTCGATCTGTATTTATATTGTACACGAGTATGTACTGTACTGTACTGTACTATTAAACTTTTAATGCATCCGCATATATCGTGTATATATTGGAAGAAAGAAAAATAATGCCCCACCTTGTCTATAATGGATCAATCTTGATATGATTGAAAATCTGTGAAGAAATTTCATTTAAAAAAAAATGTTTTCGTGATCGATAGATGGTTTTTGGGTTTTTTATTTGCTGTTTTAATTTTTTTTATTTTTCATTTTTTATTCGTTTCATTTATCCGTTTTTTTTTTCCTTTTTTTTTTAATTCATCATCACATTTTAATGTAGGTATACGTAATATCTTGATAAGTGTAATCATTTTTATTTCTAAGAAAATGAAAAATAAGAGTAAAAAATTTAGAGAAAATCTTATTAGACTAAGGTACACAAATGTGTACATACATATATGCAATGTGCAACACATGTGTGCATAACCACGAATACTAAGACTTGTATATACGGTATGTGTAATGGTAAACACTTAGATATCTAGTAATGACAATTTTCTGATTTTTTTTTTTTTTGCTAATCTCATTATTTGTATATAAAAGTATGCGAATTTATTGAATATGTCTACCTAAACCTGCGCACATAATATTCGTTTATCTGATATCCTAATTATACGTGTGCATTAAAATATTAGTCATCATAGATTTTTTTTTTTTTTTTAAGAGAGGATAAAATGCAAATAAGAAAATAAATTAATGACACTTTTTGTCAAGAAATTGTCTCAATAAAAATTTTTACGTAGGGGAATGAATGTGCAATCGAATGAGTAATTATATTTTTTTAAGGAATTTCAGGGGGGCTTGAATAGCTCAATGGTTGAGTGTCGGTCTTGTGATCTTGAGATCACCGGTTCGAACCCCAGCCAGCGCACTACTCTTGCCCAAGTCGATCATTAATTTTTCCCATCAGCAATGTACACCAGTAACTGATTACTGATGATAAACTGGATGATATATCTGACATAAATTACTGATCGGCGGTGCCATAATGTACTCAGTATCCGCGTGCACTTAATATATACTATATACATTGTATGTATACGAGTATATGTATATTTCTAAAAATAAAAAAAAATAAAAAGGGAATTTCAGGCAATTTTCTTATAAACTACAAAAATCAAGATGAAAAAATAAAAATTAATAAAATTCACCTTTACGTAAAACTATGAAACTTAGTAGAAAAATTATCATTAATTTTCTGCATTATTTCTTGAATTTAAACGCCCTGTATCTGTAACGTTATCATAACATAAAACTGTGTAATGTGAATAAATATATCTAACATCAAAATGTAATAAAATATTTTCAAAATGTATGCTAACCATACGATATCATATCCCATCCCCATAATACATATATACAGACATTATATTCGTACCTTATACATAAATTCCTCACACTTAACTCACTTATCATAGAAAATATTTTTCATATATAAATTTAGCTACAAGCAAAACAGATAATCTGTAAGTGTGAAAATTATTAATCATAATAATGCTTTATTTTTCTTTCATTCGTTTTTATTTATTTATTTATTTCATTTAGTTTTTTTTTTGATTCAAATTCAATTGAATAAATTTTCTTTGATATTTTCAATAAATTCAAATAGAAATCTTATTTTTTTTTTTCTTCCCATTTATCATATTACTGACATCACATTATAATCTATACTGTATTTGTATGATATGTTCATTATTAATCTGTTTAACATTTATTTTAATATAATAATCATTTAAAATGGGTGGCAAAAGAAAATGTTTTGTTTAATCTGCACTCTGTATAATAACAAATAATACTCGTATTTGTATTATTTTCAAATGTATCTCAAAAACAAAAAAAAAAAAAGAAAATTATTTTTTTCTCTCACTCCTAATAGTTGTAATCTGGTTACATTATCCATTCACATATATTAATGATCTATCTAAAATCTTTTAAGTTAATGTTAAAGAAAAAATAAAAACTACTTATAAGAAATTATTACATAGATATCGATATCTGATGTTTTTGTTTGTATATTTTTTAATATTTATTCAACCTTAACAAAAATAATTCATTTTACTTTCTATTCATAAACAAACCTAAACACAAAGCCATATACATTACGTACCTATGCCATGTACATATATATTCACGTTATTACATTGATATTAAATTCTTCTTATATTTCATTTATTACGTTTTGTTTATTTGTCATTTTTATAATCTAAACGATACATTTACATCGCATACACAAAAATCATACATCGTTATATGAAGTTTATATTTTTCTTCTTCTCTTTTTTTTTTAACAAAATGAATGCATGCATATGTATACGAATATATCATTTACGTGATTTTGTTATCATTTTTCTAAACATGCATACCATATTAACATTACAACAAATCAAAAATCCAAAAAATTCAAAAAAATAAAAAGAATGAAATTTATAATATCAAATGATATGAATGCATAAACACACAAATTTTTATGAAAATACAATAATATGTAGTGTTTAAGTTTAAGGTGAGGTGAAATATTTGCCCCCTTTTATTTTATTTCATTTCATTTTTTTAATGGTGATGATAGATGATACATTAGATACCAAAAAAAATATACATATATTATATATTGAACTGATATCTTATATTTCATTGTATTTAGTATAATGTATATATGTATAAGTAAGTCAGTATGTATAATAGATTTTGATAGGATGTTTGTGTGTGTTTTATAAGTGAATAAAATATTTTTCAAATCAAACTTTTATACAATTTTGTTTTTTTTTTTTTTTAGTTCATTCTTTAATTTTATTGGAATTCGAATCGATACTTTTCTACATGTGCATGTATGTATATACATGTACATTAAATGAAATTGTGGGTGTATTTTATCATGAAAATTCATATTAGATATATAGTGAAAATTGATCTGTAAATTTATCATACATGAATGTGATGTTGGATTGGATTTTCATAAATTCATTTCGATTATGATAACGAATATACAAGTTAATGTACAATAAAATTTATTTATCGATAACGAAAAAGAAAAACAAGAAACAAAAGTACAGTTACAAATTCTTTTTTTTTTTTTGTAAGTTTTTCCCATACGATGATAGATTTTATCGTAATTATATTGAAATAAAAAAATTTAAATATGTAATTTCCAAAACATCTGAAGAAATTCATTTCAATTTAATTATAGACAGTGTGATTCATCATATGAGAACGCGTTAAACAAACAAAATTTTGAGAATTCTCTTTTCAATTTAATTTGTAACATTTTCGCAAAATTTGTGTGTATTTACATTAAATTATTAAATTAAACATTCTATAAATATTGATAAAAGTCAAAGTTCTTCAATACTTATATTTCAAAATGAAATTTGATTTAAGATCACCTTTCATCAGGCGGGCACATGCCATATCTGCACACATCTTAAGTACATGAATGTGGCGATGAATTTTAATTTTATTCCTAACGAGTACTCGTATTTTTTTCCATCAATTAATATTTAATTAATGAATTTCCGCAATTTTACATAAGATTTTCATTCTATGTCCACCTTATACATAAGTAGATATGTATTTGGTAGAAATGGTACTTAAACTTCATGTAGGTACATGCATATCTACATATATTTCAGTTTAATTTGATTAGTTAAATTGAATTTTTAATATCGATTCGATATATAACATCATCATTATTGATGCATCATCCATATTGAATTTGAATGTAATTTTTAAGTACAAATAATACAAAATTTACATGCATGTACCTTGAAACATTTTACATATGCATATATCAGAATTTTATAATTAAGTGTTTACATAAAATTACGTAAGTTAGGATTTTATACTAGTTAATTTTTATGATTGTGATTTTTTCATTTTCTTTTTTATATTTTTTACTTTTATTTATGTAGTTTAATGAGTATAAAATAAAAAAAATTATGTTCGTTTATTTAACATGTTTCGCTCAATTTGATTTGTAAACAAAATCTACATAATGTTAATAAGCATTTTTCTTTGTGTACACACAAAAACAAAGAAGCAAAATAATGAATCTATGAACAAAAGTAAAATAAAAAAAAATAATACAAAACAAATACGAAATTTTCTTCTTCTTACTAAACTACATCTCTACATAGTATATTAAAATCATTCCTACCTATAACTATCTATAAATATGAGCCTATACGAGTACTGTGAGTGAAATATTGGTGAGTTTATTTACTAGTCGCACAAAATATTTCATACTATGTAGCAGTTGTAGAATTGATGATCGAGACGGATTTTTCTCGTTCAACATCTTCATCATCATCATCCATAGCACTGTAACCCATATCGAGTCTTGGGCCTTCAACAAAAGTTTTCTCTAAATCTTTCGTTCTTGTGCTGCATGCTTTTGCAATTTCTCGTACTTACTTTAACTAGTACGTCAGTTGCCAGTATATGTTAACTAAAATGTAACTCGTTTACACTCTAATTATCCATTGTTCAATATTATATAAATTTATTAGATCACAAATTATTTAATTCCGGAAAAACCTTAAAGAAAATGAATAAATTACAACACCACTACAAAAAAAAAGAAATAAATAATGATACATCATATGTGAAACATGTGCCTTAATATTGACCTATCTGCACATATGTATATACATTATGAACATGTGTACATTGTACCTACCTTATTTTAAGATAAAATTATATACTTACTTACTCTAATTACTCTAATTAAAGTTTTTCAGAAGTTTTCATGAAAAATGTTGAAAAAAATCGAAAAAAAAAATTGTTACAATAATATAACAAATAACAGCCACATTATGTCATAATTTCACGAAGAATATTTATATTTATAAACTCGTATTGTCGTATTTCTATTTAATATGAAAAATGACTGAAAATAAAAATTATAAATATGTAAGACACATTAATGTCCATAAATAGAACAATAGCCAACCATAATTAACTCAAAGTTTTTCCTTATATATTTATGGTTATAAACACAATTGTTTACATACTTAAAAATCATGTTTAGATACAAACGAGTATAAGAGTATTCATTACTTCAAAAGCAAAAAAAAACAAAACAAGAAAAGTGTATATCGAAATCATAAAATTTAACCTCGACCTATGTTTAGTGGTTTTGGTGGTACATTTTTACCAAATTAACTGAGCGAAAAAACAAAATAAAATATATTTTTTATTGTCATCATGGTTGCCTTTATTGTTATTGTCTTCATTTTCTTTTTTCAGTCTAGTTTTTGTCATTTTCTCTATATTCTGCTTCTTTGATATCTTGAATGAATGATACAATTTCGTTGCCATTTATAATGAAGTTCAATAAATTTGATTTACTATACATACAAAAACTAAATAAATAAAAAAATAAAAAACAAATAAAAGAATAACAATAAAATTATAGTCATTTGTGTAGAAATGTGTGTTTTCATCATCATCATCATAATCATCATCGTCACATAATCAGCATCGACATTAATAATTTTTTCCGTAATATGTCATGATCATCACCACATAACATATAGGAGACAAATTTGTCGTTTTTTTATTTTTTTAATTTCATTTTCCTTCTTAATTTTATTTTTATTCGTAGATTTGATTTTTATTTTTTTAAAATTTCGTTTTTATTACGTAATTTTTGTTTCTTACTCATTGTTCAGTATCACTAAGCTTTTTTAGTGATATTAACGAGAAAATAAAAATAAAAAAAAATAAAATAAAACACGAACTTTCTGATTTTAAATTTACACAAATTTTAATTTCTTTATCAGTACTTTTTACATTTACATGAACAATTAACAATACAAACTATACAAATAACAATATCAAAACTATGTTAATTTTTTGAGTTAGCAAAAATATACTCCGATGATATAACATCGATCGGCCAGCTCCACTCGAGATGTTAATGAATAATGAATTGAACAGTCCTTCTCCTCTATGTTGGACGGCTCCTTTCTTCAAAAAAAGAAGAATCTGTAACGATAAAAAAAGTGTGAAATGCATCGCGACTACACGACAAATTTCACAATGAAGTGAAATTTGTGTAATAACACTATCCTTTTTTCTTTGATCTTCCTAGATCTTTTAGTATGCTTCATTTCGAAGCATAGAAAGTTTATGCAATTGTTTGTATTGGTTGATAACCAACCAAATCTTTGTTCCTGAGTATCAATATACCCAAAACGAAATATGCAAGGAACGCATTTATTGTACCGGAGTACATGAAAGCAAGAAAATGATATCCTTTGTGATCATAAAGAAAGGATATCATCATCTTAGCAAATATTTGCATAGGATAGTGTGAATGCTAGGAATTAACCGAAACATGTGCATGCTTGTATCGCAAGATGCATTTGTTCTATACCAAGCAACAATATGCTATAGGTATCATGATATAATTATGTGTATCTGGCACAAAGCAACTATATGCTAAGTCCATTGAGATTCATATACCAAGCAACTATATGCTATAGGTATTACGATATGTATTTGTATCTTGTACAAAGCAACTGTATGCTAAGTACGTCGAGATTCATATACCAAGCAACTATATGCTATCGGTATTACGATATGTATTTGTATCTTGTACCTTGTACAAAGCAACTGTATGCTAAGTACATCGAGATTCATATACCAAGCAACCATATGCTATAGGTATTACGATGTGTGTTGTGAATTACACAATTATGTTCTTAGGTTTATATCAATAAAAACCTAATCAAATATTTGTGCAGCCATAAAACTATGGTTCTAAGACCAAGACAAAGAATCGCGAAAGATGTTACTGCATTCAATCGTCTCATGTTTGAACCAATGTTCGAAATAAGGAATGATACGATATGATATTTAACATGCCCCCCGCCTTGAAGGGACTTCAAAAGAGTCTACATTTCTCTCAATAAAAGAGGCTTGCAAATGTTGTTGATTGATTGGCGTAACACTTCGTTCTGAGTCTGAACATCGACTACTCGAAAGTAGCCATCGGAACCTGGAATAGTCTGTAGGACTTTGTCTACCAACCAATTTCTTGGAGGCAAATTTTCATTCTTCAAATCAACGATTGCTCCAATCTCGATATGTTTCGCTGGAGTTTTCAATTTTGTCCTTTGTTGAAGAGTGGTTAAATATCTCTTCCAGAAACTCTACAATCTTTCTATGAGTTGCCAGCGAGAAGAATGATTGAGTTTGCAATGAGTTCGATCTGGTTCGATGATGGCCCAAGCAGAAACAGTGTTAAGTATCAATGCTACTTCTTGATAGCGAGTGTTTCTCGACGTTTCCGATAAATTAAATAATCTGTTTCTAAACTGACGAAAATTGAGAGTATCGTTACTGCATTCAATCCTAATATGCGTTCAAAATATTTAGAGAATGTAACGTAACTTAGAAGAAAAGACAATTTATACTCAATTTTGGAACAACTGTTATTGTATAATGCCAGTTTTATATATCAATCATGGCAACTGCGATACATGTTTCTATTTCGACACTGAATTCAAAATGGTTGCCGAACGATCATTGTGTATACATAATTTATGCATTTTAGAAACAAAGGTTCGAAGATTTTCGTAAGCAATTAGTAATATTGTATCAATACAGTTGCCATATAGTTAAGATACTTTAAACCTTTGTATTAGTTTCGAAAGGAAAAGAGTAACATTTCAGGAAAATAATACAAAACTGTTTCCAAAATGATACAGTCATAGAAACTGCCACGACTACTCAACGAATTTTAAACAGTTTACGATAATTAACGAATAAGAAACATAATACTAGACTGTTACCATCGTAGTTAAAAGGTAGCAGCTGTCAAATTTTTATGTGCAGTTAATAACAGTTCATTCACTGCCATCAAAGATGAAAAAAAGTCCACTGATTATTAAATGTATAGAGTTAAAGCTCCTACATGTAAATGTATTGTGTGTAGGTAATCAACTTGGTAAAGGTGTGTGATCGAAGTAGTAGGATTGGATGTTTGGCATCGAATTCTACTTCGGAAAATTCTAGGCGGTCGCCAAATCTTAATAGACCTTGATCGTCAAGAGATGGACTTAGAGAAGATAGTTGACTGTCTTTATCAATAACGTTGTTTCTTCGCAATTTTGATATTTCCTTGTCGGAAGCAAGGTGCTATATCGTATTGATTATGTTGATCCCACTCGGTTAAATCAACTAATTGAAGTTCTTTCGAAGGAAACTGTGTGGATTTGTTCCTGTATTCTGTTATAAATCGAATTATATAGCCGAATACCCATATAGTTCTTTGATATAAAGTGATATACTTAAATGGTGAAAGCAAATCGGAATTCTCAACGAGTTTGAGAATTTGTTTTGTCTTCTTCCTTTCAAGCGAAACGGACAATTGAGTCAATTGAGTCTTGGGCTATGATAACTCGCTCGACTGGAGGAAGTTAGGGCCATGAAACCACAATTGAATGTTCAGGAGCTGATCAGGATGAGCTCCACTTGAAAATATGTCGACAGAATTATTTCGAGATCGAACATGTTTTCAACTAATGCTATACCCTTGTGATGTTGTCTAGATTCTGCTAACTCTGTGTGATACGAAGACGTTCCATGTTGAAGGGGAAACTTCTATCCATACTAATGTCATGGAAGAATCCGACAGCAATAGATACCTGAAATCTCAATTTACAGACATTCGATGATCTTCTCAACTACATCTACTAACAGATGAGCGACACAAAGTTCGAGTCGAAATGAAGTTTGAGTCTTGGCAAATTCGAGATTTGGAACAGAGTAAACTTGCTCTAATTTGGCCTGAACCGTCTGTGGATCGGATGTAGATGCACCCACCATAGGTTGCGTGACTAGCATCCGCGAAATCACGAATTTCTGTTTTTAAGTTTTTATTGAGCACGACAAAACGTTCGATTTTAATCTCGATTATAGTTTTCAAATTTGACAACAATTTTACCCATCTACCATGCAAATCTGACCGTACAGATTCGTTCCAATCCAATTTCAATTTCCAAATTTCTTGCATTATTATCTATGCATTAACCATCATAGGATTCACCAGACCAAGTGGATCGAATCGAGGAACTATGATGGACAAAGTCAATCTTGGTAATTCGACTTGAAATTTTTGTCTTATCCAATTTGATAATAAAATAATTAGGGATTGAATGCCATATCATCCCAAGTGTTTTAGTTATCGATGTCATCGATGATGTTTGTGTCTTGGTAAAGATTTTGTTTGATTTTCGCTAATAAATCTTTCGAATTGGAGTACAATTTGTGAAGGTGTATGCCTGCACTTTTCAACACTGTTACTAGTTCGCTTCTAATTTTGTCGATTTCTTCCAAATAATTGCTTCCTGTTAGAACGTCATCAACATAGACGTCTCTTTCTAGTACAGACGAAGCAATCGGAAAGGTATGTCTGTTATCAATACTTGGTTGTTTGATGCATCTGGTAGCCAAAAAAGGTGCTGAGGCCGTACAGTACACGGCCGTGTTCAGCAAGTAAATTCTGATTCCGCCTGAATTTTCCCACAGTATAGATTGCTGGGGAGTACCATCAGGGTGTATAAGAATCTGACGGTGCATTTTTTACACGAGAGCCGCCAGTACAAAACGATGTTTCCTGAAACAACACAATATTGAGAATAGCTCGTCTTGGGCAACAGGCCCGACCATTAAAATATCATTTAGAGATTGTGCAGTTGAAGTTTGCATGATGCATCAAATACCACTTTAGGGCTGTGTTTGGAAAAGCAGACTGCATTTGCAGTTTGTTTCGTAATATAGATAACAACTATCATTGTATTGCGAGTCTATACTTGATCGTCAAAAGACAGTCAATAGGTTTGACAATAATCATTTTTTGACGATTATTCGATATTTCCGAACATGGCCTAAGGTTGACTGAATTTCCGAAATATTGCTGTGCACCATTATGAGGCATGTGATACATTTTTTGAACATTTTGTTCTTGATTCAACAATTCTATATGGTGGTAAAAATATCGAATGTTCTACGTTAATATAACATGTATGGAGTTTAGTGTAAGTAAACATCAACATTATATATCATTCGATAAACTATTTTAGACAGATTAGATTCATAATCACACGCTTATGCAAAATTCTTGATAGTTCATAGTAAAACTCCAGTTTTAAAATGGATCAGATGAAGCTCGACAGAACACAGAGAATTTTTCTCTTCTTTCTTCCAACTGCAACAAAAATTAGTAGCCAAATGGTGTCAAGTGGAGGAGTTGGACTTATAGTTTGACGAATAGGTCACGTAACATTATTGTTTCGAACCCGAATAAGAGTATGCCTATGGATTAATTTCATAAGAAATTTCACATGCAATTGAAATCTAAAGATGTTGCTTCTTCTTCTGATGATGATTTTCATGTTTTAGAGATTTCATTTTTATCAATTTTGGGTTAGCGTAATGAACCTCAGAACACAGCACCTAATTTTATATTGCGCTTCGACCCAACTATTTTCGTAACTATCTACATGTAACTCATAAAAAGATTTGAAACTCTGGGAGAGCATACGCTTTACAATATTGTTTCGCCCTCGTTAAGGTCGCTACTGTTCATTGAACATAGCCCAAGTCATACTAAAGATGATTAAACGACCATCTTTCAGATCGCTTCTACTATCATAAATCTGTTTTAGAAGTTTTGCAAAATTACAGTCTTACGATAATTCTTCGTCGTCGTCGTTAATCGTCATATGCAACATTTTGATGACATTCAAAATTCAATGATTCACTTATTCAGTGTTGATTTTGAAGACAATGATCTCGTGACGATGACTCTTTACTATCATCTTTCCTGATCGAAGGTTCAATGTTCACGTATGATTGATTATTGATATGACACACATTTGTCTCCTCCACACATGAGTTTGTTTGACATGACTGTAAATGTATAAAATCTATGTACGAGATAAACAAATAATTTAACACAGAAAATCGTTATTCCCCAAACTATACATTTGATTTTTATTAAGAAAACTCTTGGGAAACTTTCATATACGTGTTCGTGTAATCACCATCCAGAAGTATTTTCTCGAAAACTGAATAAATCTCAGACTGAACTGAATGTAGGTTGTGTTTTCGCGACATAAGTTCAGCTGCAGTTCTGACTGTGAATCAAACTGGTGCAAATAAGAACTGTAAAGAAGCAGTTCATTCAGTTTCATATTTCATTCATTTTATTAATATCAATGACCACTCGCAGTGACAATTTGACAACTGCAAAAATCTGATCTAATACTTAGCAGAAGCAGTGCAGTATTACCATTGAAAACGAACATTTACTGTGCAGAAAACTGAAAAAACGCACTGCACGTTTAAACTGCAGCAAAAAAGTGCAGACTGCGAGCCAAAAACACAACCGTACTGTTCTTACTTCTATTTGATTGTTAAGCGTGCACGACGCAAGATGCAAAAAAAACTCTCAAGGGACTGTAATAGTGTAAAATTTTATATACAAAGCGAGGGTAAATTATACACCACTATTTTAATGTAGTGTGTTTGAACATTAAATCTTTTGTCGTGTTTTCATACACTTCGCAAATTCACAATAATTTAGATGACTTGATCAGATGGATGATGGTGTGTCTGTAATATGAAATACACAAAATGATCTAGCTTTGTTCTGAGCAGGATACAACTGAAATGCTGTCATCCCTACTCGCTTTCAAAGCCAACAATTTTTCTTTAATAAACAAATATGTAACTACAAAATTGAATCTGAAATCGAGCTCGCTCTCATCTAATAATTCAATGTCTGTTTGGAGCCGCTCGAATTTCATACTACAATTTTCTAAAAAATTTATTTCGATACTTATCTGAATCCGAGACCAGTTTGCTCCTTCGGTCTCGATTAATTCAGCCCATCTAACCAGTTAGGTGTGGGTGATTCTGCTTGTGGCCTTCTTCGATTCAACGTCCGCCATTGTCACTTATAATTTCACAAAAATTTATAAGTTAAATGATTCACATTTTAAAAAGGTTAGGAAAAATGGAAGACCAACAAAATTAGCACAGAATCACCACATAAAAAAGTTACAATTATAGAAAGTTGGTGAAATAAAAGACCAACAAATTTCGTACAGAATATCACCACGAAAAAATGTCCCAATTATAATTTTCAATTAAAAAAGTCACAATTATAATTTGAGTTAATAAAGTCACAATTATAATTTCAATTAATAAAGTCACAATTATATTTGTTATTTTCAGTTCACATATTTTTTCTAATTTTTTGAATATATGACTGTGAACAAACGCTGTTTATATTTAAAAAATTATTCAACTAAAGTTGTAATTTAAAATCACTATCCGGCTCGAAGGACCAATGTTCAGTATCACTAAGCTTTTTTAGTGATATTAACGAGAAAATAAAAATAAAAAAAAATAAAATAAAACACGAACTTTCTGATTTTAAATTTACACAAATTTTAATTTCTTTATCAGTACTTTTTACATTTACATGAACAATTAACAATACAAACTATACAAATAACAATATCAAAACTATGTTAATTTTTTGAGTTAGCAAAAATATACTCCGATGATATAACATCGATCGGCCAGCTCCACTCGAGATGTTAATGAATAATGAATTGAACAGTCCTTCTCCTCTATGTTGGACGGCTCCTTTCTTCAAAAAAAGAAGAATCTGTAACGATAAAAAAAGTGTGAAATGCATCGCGACTACACGACAAATTTCACAATGAAGTGAAATTTGTGTAATAACACTATCCTTTTTTCTTTGATCTTCCTAGATCTTTTAGTATGCTTCATTTCGAAGCATAGAAAGTTTATGCAATTGTTTGTATTGGTTGATAACCAACCAAATCTTTGTTCCTGAGTATCAATATACCCAAAACGAAATATGCAAGGAACGCATTTATTGTACCGGAGTACATGAAAGCAAGAAAATGATATCCTTTGTGATCATAAAGAAAGGATATCATCATCTTAGCAAATATTTGCATAGGATAGTGTGAATGCTAGGAATTAACCGAAACATGTGCATGCTTGTATCGCAAGATGCATTTGTTCTATACCAAGCAACAATATGCTATAGGTATCATGATATAATTATGTGTATCTGGCACAAAGCAACTATATGCTAAGTCCATTGAGATTCATATACCAAGCAACTATATGCTATAGGTATTACGATATGTATTTGTATCTTGTACAAAGCAACTGTATGCTAAGTACGTCGAGATTCATATACCAAGCAACTATATGCTATCGGTATTACGATATGTATTTGTATCTTGTACCTTGTACAAAGCAACTGTATGCTAAGTACATCGAGATTCATATACCAAGCAACCATATGCTATAGGTATTACGATGTGTGTTGTGAATTACACAATTATGTTCTTAGGTTTATATCAATAAAAACCTAATCAAATATTTGTGCAGCCATAAAACTATGGTTCTAAGACCAAGACAAAGAATCGCGAAAGATGTTACTGCATTCAATCGTCTCATGTTTGAACCAATGTTCGAAATAAGGAATGATACGATATGATATTTAACACTCATTATAGGTTATTTATTTCCGGATAACATTAATTTGTTTTTTAACTTTTTTTTTTTTCAAAATTCAGCTGACAACTAATCATTCTAATAATTAGGAAAATATTTGTTGCTGTAGGAATAAGGTTTCAATATTTTAGATCTAGACTAGAGAGAAAAATGAATTTTATCAATCCACTGAAATTTTAAGTAAAATTCAAGAAAGAAAAGTTCTGAAATAATAAATTTTAAATTTTTTTCAAAATGTGTTAGGTTAATTCACAGGAATAAAATATTTTCTAGTTTTTCTGAATTTAAAAAAGATATAATATAAAGATAGTAACAAGGGCATGGAATCACTTCTGTGGAAGCCCTGGTGGTTCAGTTAGAGCTGTATAGTGCTATGGAAACAAGAATATTATACATGTTTAAAACCTAATAAAATTAATCAAATATTCTCATTTCAAATTACGTACAGTGTCTCAAGAAAGTATCCGGACACTAACTTAAAACTAAATGTAATACCGTTACTATAGATTCTATTTAACTTTTTTTTTAAAATAAAGTTAAAGAACTAGTATTTTGAAGCTCTTCCCTGAGTCTGGACTGCATTGAAGCAACCATTTTTTCACAAAATGCTGGATCAATATGCGATTCCATTCTTCTTGAAGCCTTGTTTGAAGGGTTTCTTTGTTCAGATGTTCCCATAAATGTTCTATGGGGTTGAGATAGGGACTCTGTGGTGGTGTAGATATAACTTTTGGTCAGTTATATATAACAGCCAAAATTTACATATATCAGACGTATGTTTCAGATCATTATCTTGATAGTATTTAAAACTATTTGGCAGACCGAGTCTTATTGCAATTTGTTTTCATTTTTGTTTCAATATTTTCAAATAATCATATTATTGTTGACTCAACCTTCAATGAAATGCAAATTACCAGGCCCAGAAGCCACCATACACCGGCTCTTTATTTTAACTTTATACATATATACAAAAAATTTTAGTGTCCGGATACTTTCTTGAGAAACTGTATATACTTACTACTACAACAACAACAACAACAACATTATTGACAATTACTAAATGACAGTATAAAATGATAATTTACTAAAAATAATTTATGATTCATTTCGAATTCGAATACAAAATTTCTACATTAATCAAGAATCGAGAAGATATAGATATAGAATCTATCAAGATCATCATCATCATGCCATATGTAACTACATATACGAACGATTATAAAAGTCATTTAATAAATGTACATAAATGTAAAATTTTTAATACTTATGTACATAATATGATATTTCCCACAGTTTCATTTTCTTATTATTGAAAAAATATCAAAAAAAAACAATAACAACAACAAGGAAAATAAAAATATGTAAATGCATATAAATAATGTATAAATCGATCGTAAACTATATGTTAATTACCACCTTGTAATTGTAATTTAAAATGTATATCGTTAGAAAGATTTTAACATAGTTTTTAATTACTGCTGTATACTTTACAAATATCTATCTGATGTGTAGTTTTTTTTTTAATGATTGTATATACGTGTCGCTATATTCTAGCGTATATTTGTAAATTACATCATTCATTTGATTATTTCTATCTATAGAATAATGATGCAGTTTTGTTAAACACTGAACAGAACACGTTCATGAACAACATATGTACTCTACTCTCGTAAACACACTTATATTTTATGACTATAGAGCAAAATACTACATACTACTATACGAGTATTATATTATAACAATCCAATTTGCATATACACATGTTGTCATACCTGAGATGTGTGTGTGTGTTTTTTTTTAATTTTAAATTTTATTTTGATTTTATTTATTCAACTCAAAATGTAAAAATAATATATGATGATATATCGTATATCTACATAATTCTCTGCGCTTGTTGTATAATTTAATTTTACTACGTGATTGTGATATACTTTAAATATGAAAATTATTTTAAATAATATTTAATTTTAATTTTTTAGCTTTTCGTAGAATTTATAATTTCAGGATTAACAAGCAATTAAATTGATTAGAAGGTGATTTCTTTTTCGTCGCCCGTTGTTGCATCTTCTATAGATTCTGCCTATTAAACAGCGTCATAGTTGTACCGAGCCATTTAGCTTGTTGTCTTTTTAGCATTCCTTTTGTATCCAGAAAGGCTAAAGTTTTATGTGCCCATATACCATCTTAGTATTTTCATTATATTTTCAGATATCGATGTTATCTCTATTCTGCCACTAATGTGATCGTTTCTTATTTTGTCGTTTCATTTAATGTCACATTACACTTGCCCATCTTAGCATAGAGTTTCTCTTAATGTGCTTTATTTAATTTAAATATTTATAAAATGAAATAAAAACTTAATTTATTTTAACATTTTATTAATTTTCAAAGCATTATTAAACCTTTAAGAAGATAAAATTTATTAATTTAAAAAAAAAAACATCCACAATCTATATTCTCTACAAAATTATTAACGAAAATTTATCAAATTATATATTTTTATAAAAAAAAAATCTGTTCAAATCTTCAAATATGTTTAACCATAAAAAATCAACGTTAAAAAACTATCATTCATGTGCACGTACATGCTGGATGTTTGTACTTGATTGTCAATTAAATAACGCACGCATGCAATAATTGTACGCACATATTCCATATTATATCATTTCAATTTGTTGAAGGATATTTTATTCTACATTGTATACTGTTCAGCTCAAAAATTTAGTTTATTGTTTTAATATTTATTTCATTTATACCTTTTGCTAACCTCCTCTAGTTATACATTTTTTTTTTTAATTCAAAATACATACATGTATTCTTTTATATTAATTTAATACACAATAATTGTAGCGTATTTTTTTTTTTTTTTTGCTTTTTAAATTGCCTAAAGTGAAATCAAGAAAATTAATCATAGCAAAACCAAAACCTCCAAATATATAATGTATTTATACCGATAAAATTTCTAGATTGTGTGCATTTAATTGAGTTTAGACAAAGCTTGTTAAGATAATTATTTAATACGCTACTGCTACTTTTTTGTTAATATTTTTTTTTCAATTTTTGAACGTTGTATTCCATATAATAGAGTACTGGATATTAGTGGTATTAGTACATAATAACACACATCATCGACTATGTATGTATGTAATGTGTGCAAAACACTTGCAATATCATTTTACATTGTCAATTGAGGAAGTCATTTCATTCTATAACGAAAAAATATATAAAATAAAGGAAAAATATATTATTAAAAAATCTTTAAATTTAGTAAATTTAGAATTTAATATAGTTGATTTGGAAGAGAGAGAGAAAGAGAGAGAGAAAAACTGTAGAAGGTCAATATGTATTTTTCTTTTTTTTTTTCACAAAACAAGTATGAGACTGTAAGTCTGTAATAAAATACATATTCTTGTAATGCGTTCAATTTACACAATACACATTCGTTTTGATACTTACATTAATGAAATAAGTACATCTATCTACAGGCCATTTTTTTTTTTACACATCCACCATAGCAAATTTTTAACGTTGTCTAACTAAACTGATATGTAAGTACCTATCTAGCTATAGAGCTACTCAATAAAAATGTAATTTAATCAAAAATAAAACAATTTTTGTGGTTTTTATTTAATTTCAGTTATATTCTGCTGTCTGTTATTGTTTTTTTTTTTGTGTTATTTATTACCATTATTACACATAAAATTATATTTAATATAATTTTCATTACGAAAACAATTAATTACAAAAATAAAAAAAAAATCATTTTTATATGAATTACATATATATTTTACACCTGTGATGATGATTTTTATGACCTTCATTTATGATATACTCGCACGTATATACTCGTAGATACCTACATTTACTCGTAATGTACGTAATGTTGTACAATGTTTTTTTAATTCTTTACATTAAATCACATTACTTCAATGTATATATAGTTTTTTTTTTTTTTTTGGCTTCCACTATTGGTTGTTCGATTTTTCTCTTATCTTTTGCCTTTAAAATTTTTCATTTTTCTTCATCATCTTCGTTTTTTTTTTGTTTCTTTCGGTCTTTGATTAATAAAAATTAAAGTTATTAGTGTCATTTTATAATGTTATAGCAATTGTTATGTGTATCTTCTGCTTCTGACATCAGTGTTTATGATTTATTAAAAGTGCGTTTTTTTTTACTACATGTTTAATGTTTATGTCCCGATTGTATGTGTGTGAGTGCGTTTTTGTTATGCTTTTTTCAAAACTTTTTTGATTGCCTCAAGTTATCAAGGTACAAATAACGTGTGTAATCAAATGAAATAAATTCTTTAATGTTTGCACATAATTATGTACGTACGTATTTCTTAAAAAATGCAATTATAACTATTTTATAAATGTTTCGTATAACAAGCAATTAATTAGATATTTTATTTAAAAATAATCGAATTTGAAAAAAAAAATTAGTAAAAATTTAACAATTTAATTCAATAAATTGATTAAATTACTTAATTTTATTAAATAAAAATTGATTTCAAAATTATTCTTTGCTGGTACCTATATATTGATGCCAACTGATATTTGCAAATAATTTTTTTTTTTAAATTAAATATTTCATGAAGAATTAAATACAAAAAATAATAAAAAAATTAGTAGTTACTACTCGACTTCTTCTCCTTTACGCTTTTTTAAAAAATAAGAAAAAGTTTCATAAAAATAGCATGGAAAATGGCTGAGAAAAAGTGTACCAAAGTTACCCTACTTTAACTCAATAAAATTAGTATGACATCCTGTTAATCAGGTTATTGATACATAAAAACAAATCATTTCGATAAATCTACTACTGTCTCAAAATTAAATGGAGACTTAGACTAGGCAATACACAATAATGGAAGGCGTACATTCTGCTCTGTATTACTCTGTTACGCTTTGTCGATAAACTGCATCCTGCTAAGTTCTTCACAAATATTTTCGTAATTATGATAAATTCGGATATTTTTTACTAATTTGAATTCGCATTTATACTGTAAGTATAATCTAAGAACTATGCCACATTTACAACCCAAACGTGGATTTCACGTCAGTAGTGGATTTGTCATATCTCCTTCACTTTCACAAAAGAAATTATATAGCGCTATCCTTTTTCCGACTAGCGAGGATTACACCATAGTCAGAGTGAGATTAGGTTGTATTTCTATTCTGACGCTGGCGAAGGGGAAATTATATTGAAAGTTTTGAAAACAGTGTACCAATTCTCAATCTTTCCTATATAATAAGATACGGTAATCTACTCTGAATTGTGAAATTTGGATTGTTGTGTTATAAATGAAGCATTAATATTAAAAAATATTCAAATTATTTTCATATCAAATAACTATACGTATGTATAGTTTTATTCACAGCGTGCAATATAATCCACAAATTTACTCTCAATTTTATTTCACTTATAAATAGATGTGGTGATGTGTACAGTATTTTAAATTCCTAACCATTTACTAACAACATAACTTGTAATTTGTACATTCTAAAAATCATCATTGTAACATCATTTCAATATGTAATCTTACATAATAATTTTACTTTCCTATCCTACACTCAATTTATAATAAAATTCTTTATACTCGTATGTACCTACGAGTATAGTATACGAGTACGAGTATTACTCATATGTATGTATGTTATTTAAATTATTATTTTATATTACAAATGTATATACAAATCGCAAACAAATCATATTTTCTATACACCAACAATGAAAGAAAAAATATATATATATATATACATGAATTCATATCTTACACACAGGAAAAATTATTTTATTTATTGTATTAATAAAGATTAAAATCAAAAAAAAAAAAAATTGTTTACAATTTATATAATACATACCAGAATATGAAAAGATTCATCGCCATTACACGCAAAGATATCTCTGCATCCACTTTCAATAAAAAAAAAAAAAAAATAAAAAACAAGCATTTACTATACAAACAGTTACAGATTTATTTTATTCCATTCTCTATACATAATCTATGCCTATGTATATGTTCAATTACAGTAAATATATATGTATAATGCACTTTTTTAAATTATCAAGATTTTCGAAAAAAAATTTTATGTGAACAAAATTTTCATTTTCATTCTATGTATGTATGTAAGGTATCTTCTTTCATTTATAGATCATCAGCATGCGTATACGAACATTCATAAAATTACTCGAGTAAATGTTGTAAAAGCAAATTCGTGTATATATATTTGTGTGTGTGTGTGTAAGAAAAAATGCAATAAAAAAGCAAACCTTATATGAGAAAATGAATTGATATTATTCATATTAAAAATCTATTAAAATAAATTTATAATATTTTCTGTTAAGATTATAATAATATTGATGTTATATAAGTACAGATATGCATATTCATTTAGCATTCGATCTAGAACTGATATTATTTTCTTGACAAATATAGTAATTTTTAAATGTATGTCTTTTTTCCCACTTTTTTTTTCTTTCATATTTATTTTTATTTTTATATATTTTTTTTAATAATAAATAAATAACGAGACAAAAAAAATAAAATGAATTAATAACAAATTCAAAAAGAAAATATCCATACTTTTACATACATACATGCAAATATACGTAACAAATTTTATTATAATTTGTATTTTATGTAATGCAAAACATTTTGATTTACCCATAAGTAAAAGATTAGTATATTAAAAGAATATATGCAATTGCATCTTAATGTGCACGAGTACTACATACTCATATCCACATATGTATACATATAATGCATTTAATATAGAAAGAAAAATTTAAATAAGCCAATTTTATATATTTTTCTTTCTTTCAATGATTATGTGAGCATATATACATACATACATACGTACTCGAATGTGTAATATACATATTTAACGTCTGTTTTTAATCTGCTAAAGGTATTTTCATATCATTAATCATCTATTATAACATTAAAAAGATAATAATAATAATAATAATACATATAAATAATTAAAGTGTAATATGTACATCTACATGACTGCATATGAAAACATAATATAAATTTTATTTAATTCAAATACGAGCGCATTACATACTCATATTATACAAAAAATTATATTTTATTTAAATTATAATTGTGTAACTAGAAAATTTGTAATTTCAAAAAATTTATAGTAGTGGTTATCAAAAATTATTGGTAACATAATAAAATAAAATGTGTTCGTATGTATAAAAATGTGTAATACCTATATATCTAATAAAGATAAAAAATTTTACAAGTTTAATTACAATTTTCTTTTTATATTTAATGATCTTATATAGTTTTATTACACTTTCAAATTTGATTTCTCCGATTATCTCTATTAGCTATATTAATTAGATTTGAAAAAAGAAATTATACTTTTAATAATAATAGAAAATAGAAAATCGTATTTTAATATTTTCCTATAAATATAAAATATTTAAAAAAATGTACACGAATAATATTTATTTAATGTCCACTTAATTTTGAAATGTGCTGTTCCTAAATAAAAATTTAAAATTGTATTTCATCTCATATTGCATATCTACATAAATATTTTCATTTTTATATTAACTCTTATGTGCTTCTCTGTGAATATGGTTGTTTACTTATATGTGCACGTATTCATTTATTTACTATCGGTACATATGTATATACACAGGCGTAATAAAAACATTGGTATACAAGCATAAATTTTTGAAAAAAAAGTACTTTAAGCACATCCTCTGATCGTCTTCGCATTGATTCCAGAAGATTTCAAACGAAAATTTTGTGGAATCTCAGTCTTATTTTCTTGTAATAATTTTTTTTTTTTAATTTAGTAACTGACCTATAATCCTGCCACTTTTTCCTGATATTGTTTTTTTTTTTTTTTCTTTCTAAAAATGACAAAAAATGTCCGATGGAATTTAAGCTGATACTTTGTGAAAGAGTTTTCATCACATGATGCCAATTATATTTACATTATTTTCTCTTTATGTCTGAGGTAAATCACTAATGTCCGATTTCTTCATACTCTCTGCTAGCTGAGTATACAGCGCTGACAGCTAACAACGAGTTTAGTTTTCTTCATATACAAACTTCTTGCTAACTAACTGCAAAGCTAGCTGACCTATGCTCAAATCTAAAATCGAAAGTTTTGAATCGAGACTCGAATTTTTTATTGTAAAATTTAATGTTTGGTTTAGTTATTTGAATGTTTTCCAGATTAGGTTACACGTTACACCTAATTAAATAATCAAAACTTCATCTACCAACTAAAGTTAGTTGACAGCTAAGTATTAAGTATTAATCAGAGATGAAGAAATGCAAATCTCTTTGATATATTTCCGCTAATGCTAGCAAGAATAAAGTTTGAAGTGAAGAAATCGGCCATAAGGATCATACATTCATATCAGTATAATTACGTTTGCTACTCATAAAAAAATATTATTCTTGTCCCATAATTTTTTCACACCTGTGTAGTTACTCTAATAAAATGTATATGGATTAAAGAAGATCGCGACCATTTGATTTAGATTTCAGATATAAATATCATAAATGTGTGTATGTATATTCATATATGTATACATATGTAACTGAATAAATATAATTCTTTTATTTATTTATTATTATTATTCCACATAGATATTATACAATATAGCTTTATAGAAATATGCTGTATAATCTTGGTTTATTTTTAGTTTTATGCACTTTTATTACATTTTTCTTGTGATGTTTATTCTCATTTTTTACACGATTTTATTTTATTGTATTTATTTGACCACCATTCACTCAATTTTTATTCATGTAACATGTAACTCATTTGTTTTTTGTGTGTATATATACCTACATATATACATGTATTGTACATTACATATATGTAAGTATAAATTCACATGTGTTATATCTAGATAAACTTTAATCTTTAATCTTTTCATATTTTTCAGCTTGTTATGTTTTTTTGTTTTTTTGGTCTTCATTGCTAAAATTTACTTTCAAAAAATTTATTTTTAAATTTATTTTAATTTAAACATTTACGAGTAGATACATACACCAATACATGACGTACATATGTATGTGTATGTACATTCTCTCTTCAAATTGTTGTCATACATTATTATAATACGTAATATCTACACATACATTCACATAATATTTGTATGTAACTAACGTGTACTGTAACATATGTATGAATTTAACAAAATAATTTATTGAAATTATAATAAATAAACTCATCAATAAATATAAAAAAATATATCTTATTATGTATACCGAACATTTAAATATTTTTGTTTGCATTATTACAAAATGTATAAAATCTATATATAAATTAAATGAATAAAATAAATAAATATCTGTAATGTATAAATGAAAATGAAAAATACAATTCTTAATTCGTTAATAAAATTAATACATTTCAATATATCATACAAGGAAAATGAGTATACATATGTACCTACATAATATATTCTATGTATATATACTACCTATTTATATGCGTTTTTACATAATTATTATAAACATTCATGATTATTATCAACCTCATCGTCATCATCAACATATTATTATTATTATTAATATTATTATCGTCATCATTGTCAACATCATAACAACATCATTATCATATAGCAACATCATTATATTATCGTCAAAGATGTTTTGTAATCAATTTAACAATCACAGACATTTTTAATTATTTTTATTTTTGTATGTATGTATATTTATTGTTGTTTCATATAATGATATAGCATAGCATATAAGCGCACAGCTGGATATTTGAAAATTTATAAACAAAAAAAAAAAAAACATTACATACTCGTATTATATTTTTCAAAAAATGCAAAATAAAAAACTTTAAAAAATTTTAGCGAATATATTTTTTTTTCTTTTTCGAAAAAAAAAAAAAATTCCTTTAATTTTAACTTAAAAATAAAAGGTTTTTTTTTTTTGTTTCCTTGTAATATGAACAGTAATACAACAAAGATATAATGAACAGAGTAACATAAAATCAAACAGTGACAAAAAAAATCAATAATAAAAAAAAAATTAAAAAAATAAATAAATAAGTAAAATGTAAAATATTTTACATTATCGATTTCATATTAATTATAAAGAATGTCATTTATACAAACATGTATAATAATGTTTAAATGAATTCAATATTTTTGAATGCGCAGGAGTTAAAAGTAGGTTGAAAATAAGTTCCATTCCCATAACTACTGTCAAAATACATATTCTTATAATAATTGAATTAAATATTTTGAGGTCATATTCAATGAAATTGGATCCAATGGAAATGGATTGGATGAAATTTTTTTGGATTTTGTCATTTACATAATTACTTACGTTCACAGTAAGAGATAAATTTGTATAATTCAATAAAAATAAATTCTTATACAATTTTCATATGAATATCATAAAGGATGTAACCGAATAAAACCGCAGAAAATAAACTTTTTTTCAAATAATCAAAATACGAGTACACAAGATGTGTGGGAATACTACTCGCACTATGGTAGCGTATACTATAGATCCTGCTGTAACTCTGAGAGTAACAGTTTATCACTAGTATAGTATACTTTGACTTTATAGAGTCAATGATCTTCACTGATCGAGAGTATGTATAAAGAGGAGGAGCTAATATAAAATGTTATTGATTGATTTTCCGTGTTTGTCATATACAATATTCGCATATATTCTGATTAGAGAGAAATTCAACCTCAAGAATAAAAATACTACACATAGACATGATGTGTAGTGTAGAACACTACTCGTACTACTCGTAGCGTATTCGTTACGATATTGTAGATTACATCAATAAAAATATGCAAAAGTTTATTTTTTATTCATCCTTGATATGGATTTACTGTATAATATACCTACATGGACATGCCTATGTTGCCTATTCTATAAATACATTTTTTATATTAATTACATATGAACACAAAAACAAAAAAAGATAATAAAGCGATGCAAAAGAGTTGTAGACTCATATGTAATCTGTAATTAGATAGAAATAAATAGAGATTTCATTAGAAATGGAATAGAATCAATACATTCAATTATTATCGTTTCAAATTTAAAAGAAGACCAACTTATTCAAAAAAAAAAGACATTAAAATAACATCATATTTCTTGTTTCAATTTTCCTATGTAGTAAAATCTATTCACATAAAATTCTTTTTGTTTTATGTTTTCTTTTTTTTTTTTGTTATTATTTTTTAATTTAATTTTCAAAACTTAAAGAAATCACTCTGTAAATCTCAATATTCTTTACAAGTGAAATGAATATTACATATACATACTATAGTGCATGCATGCATTTTTCATTATTATCATCATAAAGATATCTCTATATATGTAGATAGATAGATAGATAAAAAAAAAAAAAAACTTTTTCTAAACAACTCAATATTAATCATGGTTATGTCCATTCATCCATCCATTTATTCATATATTATACCTCTTATACAATCCAGAGATATCTTATATACACATATGTACATTATTTACATCTCCACATACTTACATATACATAATATGTTCATACAATAGTTATGGATTGGAATATTCACAAAAATTATATTCTCATCATCAGCGATTTATATATTTCCGGCTTGACTTATGATTTTTCATTAAATATAAATCACATGCAGTGCTAAACTTTTAGAATCTTTATATCGTGCGTATACAAAAATACGTATGCATACATAACATCATACGAATACGTAAATGAATATACTTATATAATGAAAGTAGGTACCTACAAACAATTATATATAATTTATATATTAAATGCTTAAGCAACATGCAGACAAAAAGTTTTGTATGTCTGAGTATCTAATTTTCAGAATAAATATAGAATAATTTTTACAAAATTATAATACAATACTTGTTTGTACGATATAGAAGTTTTGGAGCACATTATAATATGTACAGTCTTTTATGGAAAAAAATGTTTTTGTTTAAACAGAGATATTTTACTTTAAACACATTATTTCATTTATTTTTTGTAATAATTTTTTTTTTTTTGTTTGTTTTGTTTTTTATTTTAACTGAAAAGCTATTTCATTTTCATGGGTTTTTTTTTTATTTTAAAAAAATTCTGAAACTAAAGATTATTATTACATGAAAAGCACAAAGTGCAAGTAAACTAATGTAAAATCATCATCATAACATCATGCATTCAGAAATATATATGTATTTATGAACATATGAACAAACCACATACAAAAATAACGTATCTATATACGAATAATTATAGTCATACATTGATATGCATAATTACTTTGAAAAAAGGTATGTAATACATGTGTATTATATATGCTCATACTCTCATATATGTACATATGTACTTATAGATAGAAAGTTTTATTTTACGGGAATCTGTACATCTGTATATATACGTATGTACACACTCTTATGTGTATAAAATCAATCTTGTTTTTCTACAATATCTAATAATTTTTTTTCATATTTATGTATTTTACAATAAATTTGTACAATGAATGTGTACATACGAGTATGTATGTAACATAATTCGTACATATAAAAATCAAATCAGTTTTTAAGCATACAATTGCACATAACATATTTCATACAATATTGTATCTGTTGTCTTCAATACATCAATCTGTATATGAATGTACACTTGTGCACTTCTATATACATACACACATATACACGTAATGCATACGTAAATTTAGAAAATAATTATTCAATGCAACGAATGCTTACAAAATATTATTTGTATTATTATTATACATTATTAATAATTGTTCGTTTTGATGATGAAGTTATACTACACAAGAAACAAAAAATAAAAAAATAAAAAATTTAAAATAATATTTCTATATTTTTCCTTATTATGTTTTTTCTAAATAAAAAAATTTTTTTAAAAGAAAAAAAAATACATTTTTATCTTTCCAAATATCATAGATACATACATGATGTTCGATGAGTGGATATTATATACTGATATAGATGAGTGCATGTATGTACATATGTGTACATATATTTAAAATGATTACACTTCATTTATGCTTATTACTTATTTCATTATTGTGATATGATGAGATGAGACCTTGAACATACAATAACACTGCCTGCTTTTACATACGTGTGTATGTATTTAACAAAGCGATATCATACAACTTATACACATTTATTTGCACAAAAATACATAATATAATGTACAAAATATTTGCAACATATTTACCAGGTACATATGTATAGGCATACATTTTGTAAATTAAGTATTGTGAGGAGGGTGAGAAGGGGATATATGTATATTTTGTGAATGATGAAAATTTGCAATTAATAAATAAATATGTATACATCATAAATGGAATACGAAACATACATTTTTAATGTGTTCAAACAAAAACAAAAAAAAATCAAAAAACCAATTTTACGTACACACTTTTGAAGGATATTGATTATATGTAGATAATATGGGATGTGTTTTGTGTTTTCTATGCTATTTGTTACTTTCTGGTTTTTTTTTTTTTGTATAATACAAATGTATAATTTTTTATTCATTTTGACTGACTCTCCTCGAAGATAACTCAATTAGGACTTATAACTCATTTCTGACTATATATGTATATACATAAACTCGTAGTTGTTATTTTAGTGCATTTATTTTTGTAAGTATGTTATGTATAGAAATAATAATTATGAAATAGTACATACACATACTTCTTCTGTCTATTTCACATTATAATATACATTTTGTATATACATATGTAGGTACACAATCTAGTATTTAATTTTCTTATTATTTATCCTTTATTTATTTTTTTCTTGTACATATATTTTTTTCATAAATATTATTCATATCTTTATTGTTGATGTATTTATTTGATTTGTAGTTTTTTTTTTTTTGGTTTTTTACTTTTCTATTTTAACAGACTTTTCATATAATGTGTGTACATACTAATCTTTGTTGTTATAATATTGTTAGCAGCTCCTCTATATAGTTGTTTATCATATCGCCTTAAGCATTATGAAAATTGATTATATGAAGGTTTTTGACTTTTATAACAAATTATACTGCTGTACATAAATATATGTATGTATACTTATATGTATATGTATATACTAAGGAAGGATAAGATATTTTAAACATTAGAAATATTAAAACAACAAAAACAACACTAAAAATGATTGAGTATAAAAAATTTAACAAAAAAAAAAAAAAAAAAACTGAAAATGTTAACAAACTAAAATTAAAAGTTACAAAAAAAATATATACTCGTATAATAACAAAAGTTTTAGATGAATTTAAAACAAAAAATAATAATTATAAATGAATGCGATAAAAAGAAAATCATCTTTTAAACAGATCAAATAACAAAATTCTTCTTAAAATTATAAATAATTACAATAAATGGTACAGATAAATAGATAATATAAGAAAAGAGATATTGTAAAATACTTACATATATGCAATGAATGCTAAAGAAAAATCATAAGGAACTCATATGTTTTATATGCTCGTACACACACATAAAGTAGTTATACTTAATATGGGGATGTTCATGATGTTACATACGCACGTTATGTTTACCAGGTTCATTTTTATTTTATGTTTTGCTCTTCTTTTTTGTTTTCATTTTAATTTTTAATGTTTTTCTTTTTCAGTTTTTTTGTTTCTTTTCATATTTCTTCTTCATTTTTTTTTTTACTTTTTAATATTTTTCTTAATGTTTGCAAAATATTTCATTGTATCTACCACAAAAGATTTCAAATTATCCACCTATCTTACATATTATATATACGTACACTATACTCTTAATGTGTTTCTTCATTTATATAATTTTTCATATGCATACGTGTTTACATCAATACAAAAAATCATATAAAAATATTATACAACATGTACATACTAGAAAGAAAGAGTATAAATGTGTCTAAATAAATATTATATAGATAGATTGAACGGACATTATATTCGACAGAGGATTGATGTCTTTTAACGTTAAGATCTTCATTATTATTTTCATTTCAGCTATGTATTTTTCTTTACATTTCGGTGTGTGTGTGTGTGTGTGTGTTTTTTTTCTCTTAATTTGTATTTTGTATTATTTTTTAACAGAAATCTTGTTTATAAACATTTGTTTCTTGTGCATATATACTTATTATACTTACATATGTTCATATACAAACACATGTGTATTAATTAATTTTAAAAATAATTTATCTTTGCTATACTACATATATATTTTTATGTTTGGTTATTATACATACATCCATATATATGTATTTCGTTGTATAAATATGAGTGTAGGTACATTCTTATACAAAATGAGTATAAATGAGCGTATGTAAAACTACAGAAGAAAAATGTTTCAATTAAGATATCAAATGTTGTTCACAAAAAATAAAAAGAAATTACATGTATATACACTAAAGACTGTAAGACATTCACACAAAAAATTATATTTGCTTACACATAAAATGAAAATGTAAAAAGAAAGTTTTTACACGTATGCGAATATTAAATGAATTTTAATTTTATTTTTCGCATCATCATTTTTTATTTTATTTCTTGTTCGTTTATTTGTTGATTTGTTTTTTTTTTTTTTTTATTAAATTTTACTGTAAATTTTTGTCTTGTTACTTTTTTCGTGTGAGTATTTAAAAATATGTATGTATGTACATATATGGTAGTCGAATTTTTAAACTGATTTGTAAATGATTTAATTTAAAGCGAATATTGTAATTTGTAAATTCGTGAAAAAAAAAAAATTTACATGAAAAATACAACTTTTTATTGGCCATAACTTGTATTCCAAATGAGTCTGAAATAAGAATTCAATGATTACATTCATTTTTATTTTAATTAAAATTAATTTAAAAAAAATATACACTTCATAAATATTTTTTGAAAAAAAACTCCTTCCTTACACTTTTACTTCTTTTAAAACATAATTTCTGTGCACAAATTTTAATTTAATTTTGCAGTTATATTCTTCTTCTTCTTCAGAGAGCACAACAATTCTTTTATGGACTTTGGTCTAATTAACTTAAGGTGATTTCTGTCAACTATTTTCTCTCATGTACGTACTATATATGTACCTACAGTCTAACGAGCAGTGAGTTGTTGGTTGGCAGAGAAGCAAACACCTTTATATGATAGGACTTGGAATGATATATTTTTAGAACGACCATGACCTAATATAATACTTCAATTACTTTTCATCATAGCAAGTGGATTCCAATTAGCATTTCTAAGCTCTTCTTCTCATCAAGATGGAACTCATTCAAAGCTAGTATAACTCGAGGAGAATTGGAATTGAATGAAAGTTAGAAATAGGCAACGAAAAATTGAAAGTTATTTTTCTTACTTTATTTTACTTACCTTACCTTCGAGAGGATTTGAACCCGCAACGTAGATATTAGTAGGCAGGCCAGTTGTTCTAACACTGAGTAACTCGCCTTGTAATTACATATATTAATAAATATTTTTCTAAAAGTTATTTGCAATGAATTCATTCAAAAGTTCCTAAATGTATAAGAAAATGTAAATACTGACTTAATACCTTATAAGTAATTTCACTTCATATTTAATTTATACTTTGTATACGTTTTGTAAGTAATTATTTTACATTTTCTTTTAATTCCTTTCCATAAATAAAATTTTAGATTCCATATTAGACGAAACCGCATTGAAAATACTGCCTTTATTTTTTCCCGGTATAAATTTAATTTAATCGGCTTATAACAAACAATTAATTTAATCGTACATTTATTCTTATGTTAACCATAATAAAAAAATAATAATAATATGACACAACTCGCCTACCACCATTTTTAATTACATATTAACTATTTAAAATCGCATTAATAGATTTTTAGTAAAAAAATGTACACTTCCTTTCCAAACTTTTAAATTAGATTATACCGCATTTATCTGTAACTAAATTTGGCAAATAATGCGCTCAATAGTTTTTGATTATTTTTTTTTCTTTTACTTTTTCAAACATTCATATAAGAGTAAATATTATGTATGATACTTACACATAAATTCTCTAACCGAACACCTTTTTAATTCCTCTATAATCATATTATTCCATTTATGAATTTATTTACAAAGTATTAAGCATATTTTCTTCATTTTATTTTTTTTTCAACTTTATATATAATTCTATTTAATGTGTATCTCCAAAATCCGTACAACAAAACACACACAGACGCATCTACTCTACTCATAATGAAAAGCGTTTAAAAAATACATTTTTTAATTATGAACACACGTCTTTTTTTGGTCTTTTTTACTCATTCAAAAAAAAAAAGAAATCAACGAAATGAAAAAAATGAATTTAAAAATATAAAATATGTATAAAAAATCATTAACAAAAAAAGAACGTGAAAAATAAAAACGTGAAAAAAAAAACACAAAAAAACATTAAATAATCATGTTGTTACAAATTTTTTGGTGCAACCTTGACAGTAAAAATCTTCTCCGTAACGATATTAAAATAAGATATAGAGAAGAAGAAGAAACTACAATATACCTACATATACATACTCGTAAGTATATACGTATATGTTTAAAAGAAAAAATAAAAGAAAATGAAAGAAAAATAATCGTTGGAGTGTAAAAAAAAAAAAAAAACAAAAAGAAAAAAAAATATTATGTAATACATGGATGAATATGTGATGGTTATACTCATGCACTTGCACACATATTTTGTAGTAATGTTTATGTATTCAATTCATTTGTTTTTTTTTTTTCTGTTTTTTGTACTCTTATTTAAAATGAAGATAATGAAAATGAAAGAAAATTTAATTATTGCCATTGTTATCTTCCTCTTATTACTTTTTTGTATAATTATGTATTGATGGTCTATATTAAATTATGCATGTATACAAACATATGAGCATCTACATTTATGTAAGTATGTATAGAATGTAGGTAAAGTAATAAAAATAAAATAACAATAATCAGTTACAAACAATATAAAATAAACAAACAGAAAAATATATGTAGATACATAAATATTACAAAAATTACAACATTATGATATTGTTTATAAATAAAAATACTCGTATATACGTGTATATAATATATAATGTATCTTGCGAACATTATAAATAAGGTTATAAAAAAAAAAATTATGCGTATGCGCACATACATATGCATATTATATACTCGCATTATATGCGTGGATAACTCAAACTGCATAAACTTATAAACTTTGATTTTTTTTTTCTTTACCTAAACAGTTACCTATGTATACCTACATTATTTTACTTTATTTTTCTTTCTTTTCTTTTTATTATGAACCTTACAATATACAAACAAACATGCATACACATATTCATGTAGTGCACATGTATTTGTTTTTTTTTTTTTTGATATTTTTAAATCTGAAATGCTGAATAAGTTTTGTGTACTTAGTATTTTTATTTTGTATATAGTAAAAAGTTTTACTTTTATTTATATTATATTTTTCTTGTGGTGTCTTATTAGTTGTATTGTTTTTTTTGTTGTTGTTGTTGTTTTTTTCTTTTTTTGTTATTTTCTCAGTTTATTGTATTTTATATTTTAATTTTTTTTGTTTTTTTTTTTTTTTTTGATTTTATTAAATTTTTCTCGTTATGCACGCATATGTAAGTAAAGTACATACATATAACCGGAATTGTTTATATAATTGTTTATATGCTACAATATAGATAAATATATAATGATATATTTTTTTAAATATACAACCACATAAGTACTTTTACGAGTACATATATACATAATATGTATGTATTTTCATTATATAATGTTCGTATGTTTATGTATCTTAATGAAAATACATTTTTGTATACAAATAATGTAGTCATATACAGAATATGTATCTGTTTTTTTTTCTTTATTTTGGTATTTATTGTATTTTCATTTTCATTATTTTCAAATTATCCACATACGAGTATAATTTTTATTATATAAATATACAGTACTAATGTATTTATGTAAGTATACATACATATTTTAATGTGTATTTGTAATATATAATTTCTCATTTTATTTATAAATGCTGATTTAAAGTTGCTTTTTTTTTATTGTTATTTAATTTACTTTTGTTTTCATTTTATTTTTCTTTAAAAAAAAAAAAACAGTTCCAAAACGATGAATTTATACGGTTAAAAGATTATTTTTTTCTTCGCATACGTAAAATACGTAACGATATTGTAAATTTAATTTGGCAAGACAGAAAAACCATAACATATTTGTGTTTTTCTTCTTCTCTTTTTTTGTATTTTTAATTTTTATTGCAAATCTTCTTATTCAATTTGAGAGTTCAAGGTTAAGATTTTTCATTTTTCTGTGTTATGAGGCAATATATAGGTATGTATATGTATGTATGTACAATGTTATGGTAATAAAATAAAAATGATCATCAACGAAAAATATTTTTAAAAAAAAAAAAACAGAAGAATTTTTTTTATGGTTTTTTAATTATTTTAAATGTTTATTTTAACACTTTAAAGCACACATTGATAAACTGGTTTGTTTCGTTATAGCCGGAAAATTATGAGAATAGTAGTAGTAGTAGTAGTAGTAATAGTAAATGATAGTTGTAACTGAAATAAAAATAAAAAAAATATTCAACCAGAATAACAATAAAATAGTGAAAGTGTATTTTCGCTTAAAATTACATACCAAAACTTTCATGTATACCCTACAACATGGTCTGCAGGAGAAGCTACAGAGCTACAAGGATAATTCAGAGAAAGAAACTCTTTTGCAATTAGCTTTGTAGGTGTCAAGCTTTAGCTAAAACTAGACTAAAGACTTTCGGTAAACCTCTTCTCGGCGACCTCGTCGAGGTAGCTAGCCTTAGTGTAGGTAGTCTGATTTATTACCTAAACAAGACGAATTGGCCATACAGTCTAGATTTAGAACCTAAACAACCATCAGCCACGAGAATGCTTTTAATGGTAACAAAACGGCACAAAAGTGCTAATTAAATCCGTCTTCCTGGCTATAGAACTGACTGCCACTGCAATCAACCAAACAACCAACACCACACCATCCAATAAAAATATATGACTGATTGATAATCCAGGATCTGCGATTATAGATTTCGATAATTAGAATCGCATTGAAAAATTTATAAATTATTTACATTAGCAATAAATATATGATTCTCGTTACATAACATGATTTTGTGTAGTTATTAAACAATTTTTTTTTTCTCCTCATTATTTTGTTAACACTGTCGATTAGCAACGTAAATCGATTTATCGTGTATCATGTACGAGTATGTAATATTCGCGAATCTAATTTAATAATTTTCTCAGTTTTATAATATACATTTATACAATATAATTTAAACATTAACCTGATACAATACATACATGCATAAATTAATATTGATAATGATTTTGTATTTATAAATGCGTGAATGCAATTTATCTGTTCATTTGAATGTTTATTAATTTTTTATTTAATCGAAATCAGATAGAATCATCAAATAAAATTCATGATCACTTAATTATCATCAAATTTTAATGGTTTTGTATTATTTTTTTTTTCTCTGTTCATATTACAAAATAGTGTATAGGCTCTATATACACATAAATGTGTATGTAATACATAAAACTATACGGCTGTACATTAAAACTTTATCAGAAAAAAAAAATTATAAATGTAATGAACGTGTATACATCTTTGTACACGTTATTTAATATGCACAAATAAATTGTATAATAATCATTTATATGAGTGTTATGTGTTACTTACATATGCATATATTAAGCCCTAGATAGACATCAAGTATAAACGTGGTATAAATACCATTGTATTGACTGTACTGCACGTCTGTCACCCTATACTAGCTTTATACCAGGAAAACAAGCTCGTATAAACGTGGTATTGAAACCAGCATGATTTGTCTAGTATGAATCTAGTATTCACAAAATTTACTAAACGTAGCGCCATTTTAATGCTGCGGAAATTATAGAAATTAGTATTTACATTAGTGTTAACATCAAGTTGAAAGCAATTAGTAGGCATAGAAGGCATTAAGTTGAAAGTAATATAACGCAAATTTAAATTTTCTATATGACACAACAACAAAATTCACAAAATATGTCAAATGATACTAGGTTTGTACTAGATTACATGTCTGTCATCATGCTAGTATTGTTCATACAATGGTGTTCATACCATGGTATCGATACTACATGTCTGTCAATGGCTTTACTATACTCGCGTATGCCGTAAGTATCATGTACATAGATAAACATAAACTAATAAACAAAATATTATAGTATAAATATATATATATATATATATATACGAGAATATAAGAAGACTACAAAAAAATATATTTGTTTAAAAATAAAAATCGGAAAATATTTATTAAATACTAAATTCCATTAAATTATTTAACATTTTTTTTCATTATTAAACATAAAATATCATTTTGAAATTAATATTATAAATAAAAATATTGTATACTTGTATATGTATATCATTTACAAAATTAAAAGAAAAAAAAATAATAATTACTTACATTAAAAGATAACCAGTAAATTGATTATGAAATTACTTGTTTTTTTTTTTCTTGAAATCTTATCCATTTTTACTTACTTTTCAATTTGTTTTTTTTTTTTGCATTTGCATTTTTGTATTGCCTTAATAAAAATAAAACAACGAAGACTTACAATAATCATTATACAAAACTAAAAAACATAAATACTCGCGTAAATGATAATATCTATAATAATTGAAATAATTTAACTCTATGAGCACAATGAATTTAATTTTGAAGTTTATGATGATGTCGTCGAAAAGGGGCATCTTTCCATACTCGATTATACTTTATGTATAGTTGAATATTATTGTATATATAAGATATAAGAGTATAGTTTACCCGGATATAAAAATAATTCGTTTTATTTGAAACAAATATGAGTACATTCATACAGTGCTTGGCAAATATAAATTACATTTATGAAAATTATATGAAACAAAATCATTTGTATGAACAATGTTTGATTCAAATTAAAACTTTCCACAAAATAATTATGAAAATCGTTCAGTAAATTTTAAACACACACACAAAATCATTTATGAGATATTTGTATATTTGAAATATTAAAAATAGTATACTTAATAAGTGAAAATTATAAAATTAAATCCATATTATAAAAAATGAATTATGAAATTTAGAATATGCAATAAGTACAGTAGTTTCCCAATTTAATTAAAATACACATACACAACATTATAATAATTTCTGTATAATATTTTAATTGTGAGAATTTTAAAAGTACAAATTTTTCCAATAATTTTGATCAATTAAAATTAAAACAAAACAAACAAACAAAAATAAATATTTAAATGATAGCTTAGCACGAAAAAAAAAATTTAATTAAAAATGGCATAGAATATAAGTATCATACATTATTTTCTTTCCAATTAAGTTAACAAATTATATTTTTTTTTTTCTATGTAACATACGTATTTGTAATACAATTTATTTTTTTTTTTTTAATTAAATTATTTAAGTATATTCACATACATACACATGTATGTTGAGTTAAACATTCAACTATAGACATTGAATGAATACAAAAACTAACAGAGGAAAATACAACAAACAACTCACCATAGCGGAAATATCGAATTTCAACTTCGAATTCATTTTAAACATTTTAAACTTTTCAGAAAAAAAAATAATAATATGTTAGACTAATTGATGATAATAATTATTATTTGTATAGTTTTGTATCGTTTTCACTTGACTTTGATCAGTAATATTTAATTATTTGAATCGTTATTATGTGTGTGAAAGACTGAAAGTATAGATATAGTTAATATTTAAAAATATTTTGAAAAAAAAATGAAATTATATTTTGATTCTTTTAATTGCCAGTCTCAAGTTGAAACTACAACTCGATCTTTCGAAATGAATCAATGCGATTTGAATGGATATTTTGTCAATGTGACAAGCTTATACAAACGAGCATACTCTCATAAATAAATTAATGTTCTCTTAGTAATTAAAACGATAACATGGTTTCATCAAATGTTCCAAAATGTATTTGTGATTGCGAATGTATTTTTGAAGTATCATAATGTTTTGAACAAAAATATTAAGGGGATTCATTTCACGTCGTAAACTACATAATCTTTGTACTTTTTCAGTTTTCTTAGTTCATTTTCATACATTTACAAACTACGAAAGTTTCGAAAAACTGCGAAGGTATATGTATGTAAAATGCTTTGCAGTTTCTAAATATTAATATTTCTTAGTTTCGTTGGTTTCGTTTAGTTAATGTTTGACATTTCTTAGAAATAAAAATTGGCATAGAGTTGGCATTAGAAAATAAATATTAACAGATGAAGTAAAAACAACTATGAAAAATTAAACTAGGAAAAAATTTATGATATAGTCGTTCATTTCAACAGAACTACACGAAACTTGAAAACTGAAAAATTATAGTGAACTGAAAAATGAAATGAATTACCTTATTGTATAATTTCATATTTTTCATTTTTTATTTTCATTTCAAAAACAATAAAATAAATATCGTCACCTGAGAAATAATATTTTTCACATATAAATTTTTGTCAAAAACACTTCGTTATGATAAATAAATTTCTCAAAATTTAAAAGAAATTACAAATACTGGTCGATGTAATGCTATACCATAATATACACAGCATACATTATTTGTATCATACAACCTCAAATAGCAATTGTAATACTGTCGAACCAGTCAATAATTTTTTGTAAAATTATTGCTCGTAGTCTTTCTTACCTCATTAATTCATGAAATGTACAAATGTATATGTTTTTTTTTTCTGTTCATTTCGGTTTTATATTCTATTGTAATTATTTGTTTAAATTTCTTAATTTTTTTTTTATTATTATTATTATTCTGGATTTCGTTTATTTATTAAACTATTCACTTATTCACTTTTTTTTTTATTTTTATTTCATGGAAATTAATCAGTCAGGTGAAACAGAAATTATATATTTATACATGAATATACATACATAAATAATTAACATATTATGCGCACTAGATATATTTATATTACATATATCGATATAGAATATGTACTTTATAAAAAAAAAATGTGTATAAAATAAATAAATAAAGCAGAACAAACCGTCTGGAAAAAAATATTCTCAAGATATAATAATACTTTTTTTTATTTTCTGTTTTAGAATTTTTACGTTTTGCTTTAGATTTTAATGTTTTAATTATTTAAGTCACGGGTTAATGGAATTTTTTTTTCATGTATTTTAAATTTTTTTGTATCATTCAATTTGTATGTATATGGTCATTTAGTAAAAAATTTGTTATACATTTTTTACATATTTTATTTATATTTACTATACATACTTATTTACTATAGTATTCTTATATGTATGGGCTGGAGTTCCGAATAGGTGTTCCCTCTGATCCTCTTGAAATTTTGACCACAGATAGTCCTTGTGACGCAAAGCACAGAACTCTAATATTTTTTGTCGGAAAGCCCTCTATCGGTCACAATTCGCATTTAAAATTTTTTGTCAAAATTCTTATTTTAGCAATATCTCTGTAACGGTACATGATGCGAGTATGTTTTACAGCTCAAAAGATGCGTCTTAAGATGCTCTATATTCTAAAAAAAAGAAACTATCAAAAACTCCTAGTAGAAGGATAATAAAGGACATTTTGTGATTTTTGGCTATTTTTACATTTTTGACAATTTCTCAGAAACGAGTAGGGATAATCGGTTCAAATTTTTTTGCAAATCAAAAAGGACACCATGAGCAAGATTTTTCATTCATTTTACTTTGATCCTGATGAAAAAGGAAAATGTCCTGCAGAGAAATAATTTTATTAATACTGAATTTTGCAATTTTATGTTCGTGTGCACGTGTATGCATGTGAGTATGTGTATTTGTAGAAGTCAAATATATGATAGTTTGTGTATGTCCGTATATATGCGTGTGTATGTGCATTTGTAGAAGGTAAATCTAACAATGTGTGCATTAAATATTTTATATACAGGCATACATATACACTACGCGTATATGGCAAATATGATAGAGTATGCTTGCGGGCTTGTGTGTGTATGCATTTGTAGAAGGCAAATCTGGTAGTGTGTGTATGTAAGTGCATGTGTGTGTGCATTTGTAGAAGGAAAATTTGATAGTGTCTGTATGCACTTGTAGAAGGCAAATCTGATAATGTGTGTATGTAAGTGCATGTATGTGTGAGCATTTGTAGAAGGAAAATCTGGTAGTGTGTGTATGTAAGTGCATGTGTGTGTGTGCATTTGTAGAAAACAAATCTGATAGAAAATGCTTAATGCACAAATTATCAGATTTACCTTTTACAAATGCACATACACAGCACGCACGCACACACAACACAAACGCGCGCGCGTTTAGTCTGATAGTGTTTGTATGCACGTGTATTTTCAGATTGTTTGAAGAGTATTATTCCAGTCCAGTCATTGAAATAAAAATGTAATATAATATAAAATTATATCTAAAAATAATAGTAATAAACACACATGCACTTACATACACACACTATCAGATTTTCCTTTTACAAATGCACACACATACATGCACTTACATACACACACTATCAGATTTTCCTTTTACAAATGCACACACATACATGCACTTACATACACACACTATCAGATTTGCCAACAAATGCACACACACACATGCACTTACAAACACACACTATCAGGTTTTCCTTCTACAAATGCACACACACACTACCAGATTTGCCTTCTACAAATTCATACACACACACACACACGCACACAAGCGTACTCTATCATATTTGCCGATATACGTGTAGTGTATATGCATGCCTGTATAGAAAATACTTAATGCACACACTGTTAGATTTACCTTCTACAAATGCACATACACACGCATATATACGCACATACAAAAAATATCATATATTTGACTTCTACAAATACACATACTCACATACATACACGTGCACACGAACATAAAATTGCAAAATTCAGCATTATTAAAATTACTTCTCTGTAGGACATTTTCCTTTTTCATCAGGATCAAAGTAATGAATGAAAAATCTTGCTCATGCTGTCCTTTTTCATTTGCAAAAAAATTTGGAACGATTATCCTTACTCGTTTCTGAGAAATTGTCAAAAATGTAAAAATAGCCAAAAATCACAAAATGTCCTTTATTATCCTTCTACTAGGATTTTTTGATAGTTTCTTTTTTTTAGAATATAGAGCATCTTAAGACGCATCTTTTGAGATATAAAACATACCTGCATCATGTACCGTTACAGAGATATTGCTAAAATAAGAATTTTGACAAAAAATTTTAAATGCGAATTGTGACCGATAGAGGGCTTTCCGACAAAAAATATTCCGTGACTTTTCTGATATTGTCGAGTAGAATCTGTGTTCAAAATTTCAAGAGGATCAGAGGGAACACCTATTCGGAACTCCAGCCTATGTATGTTTATATGTGTACTGTATTACGTACACAAGTCCAGTATAATGTTATAAATACAAAAATCCATTGAAATCGAAATTTTAAAAAAAAAAACACATTTGAAAACATCTATAGATAGTCATTTTTATAATATTCTTTATTAATATGTACATTATAACCTTGGTACAATTTAAATTGATCGTAATCAACTAATTTGTATGAAAATTTTGTCTGACATTTGTGTTATTTTTATGGTATTTTTGTGTTATTTATACTGTTAAAACAGAAGTGAATTATTCATTGAATACAAACTTATTATATAGCATTTTTAGGGTTTTTTTTTTTTTTTCAATTTTTTATTTTTTTTCATTTTTTAGTCTTATTTCTGGAAAACAACTGCGAGAAAAAAAAAGGTGTGATATGAATTAATTTAACTACATAATATATTATTTGGTGCATTATAAGTATTTTACAATTAAATTCATTTTCGTTTTCCTTTTATTATTGTTGTTGTTTTTGTTATTCTTTTCTGATGTGTTGTATACCAACTAAAAGTTTTTCTTTCTTACTTTTTTATACTCGCAGTTTAAAAAATGTAAACAAAAAAAACAAAAAGAAAACATAAATGCTCAGGGCTATTATTCTTTTCCGCTTTTTTTTTCCCTCAATTCTTAGCTGAATATAAGTGTGTGTGTTTAGGTATATGAATTTTTATGTATGTACATAACTCCCAAAGGCATAATCATTCATTCAGTATTATATGATTTTTAACTGATTTCTAAGAGATTCAAAACTAGAATGATATTTCGATTTCCATAATGATTTCAAGTATGATCCTTTACATATATATATATATGTATTTTCTTGTTGCCTTACCTTTAAAACACTAATAAAAAAAAATGTATACACAATTTGTTGAACAAATTATTATGAAATCTAGTTTACAAAATGATTTAACAACAAAAAATTAAGTCAAACTGTTTTTTTTTTTTTTTGTTGCTTTGGAGTGTAAAAGAAAAAGGATTTTCTGGTACATATATTTGAATTTAGTTCTTCGCATATGCAATACAGTACAGTATGTAGAAATTTGGTATAATAAATAAAAATTTTGTAATATCATATGATAAATGATGTTAAGAATATAAAACGTTAGAAAATATAATACAATCGATCTCATCAATCATTTTATTAAATAGAATTTTAAAATCGAAAAAAAAAGTATCAAAATAACATATAAATAGAAGAACAGCAAAATTATTCAAAAAAAGAAGAAGAAAATATATATGTATATGATCCGATTTACAATTGTACATCAGTATATCATCATCGTCGTAGGTTTTCTAAAAAGGTTTTTGTATTATTTTTGTGTTGCTCTGTTTTCCTTCTGTATCTCAAAAATTAATAAAAAAAAAAACGAGAATTATACTGACAACGAGAAGAAGAAAAAAAATCAGTTTCATTTTCCTTTTTATTTTTGTTTTTTTTTTTTTTTTTTAAACAAAATGAAGAACAATACAGCAATAAAATTGCATATTTGTTATTGCATTGTATAGATACTTTATACTTTGATACATAAACGTTTGTGTATATTTTTGTTATGTGGATTCAGTCCAATCCAATTCAATTTTATATATTTTTTTCTGTATTATAGAGTTTTCTAGTCATCTAAATTACGTTATGTGTGTATATAAAAGCTGATATTATGTTTCGACATTTTTTAGAAGGCCAAAATGATGATGATATTAATGATACGAGAACAATGTTGCATTTCAAACATAAACTCCTATGTATTCATTTTAAATTTTTTTTTGTGTGTAAATCTATGCATGTATGTATGTGTGTGTGAATGTTAAAAAATGCAAGTCATATTTTGCACGCGATTAAAATATTACATAAATTTATTGTTACATATCTATGTACCATTATTTACGTATACATATTATGTGTATCTGTAAATGACCCTATACATTGTATATACAAAATACGTATATAATACAAAATAGATAAAATTTTTGATTGTTGTATATGTATGTAGTTTTTATTGCAAGTCTATATACATATACGTATACATAATAAATAAGATACAATCTTTTTTCTGCAATATAATCAGAATTTTAAAGAAAAATTTTTTCAAATATCATTCCGACATATGCATTTTATATGATTTGACTCTTTATACATGTAAATACATAAATATATTTTTGTTGCTTTATATATGCATACGAAATATATAAATGCGTACATTTTGTACATACAATATTATAGAACTGACAATATGGGCATACAAAATGTATTTCATTTATGTAGACTGCAACTATAACGTTTCAATGTCTTACGAGTATAAAGCATTTTCGCTTCAATTTAAATTGTATTTAATCATTTTACAATAATAATCAATTTTTTGAACATTAATAACATTTTTTTTCATTTCATTTAATAACAAAAAAAAAAAAAAAATTAATTTTAGTTTGATTTCACATTTCATTCCTTAGGGTATAAAACTTTATGATTACAAGAAAGAAAGAAAAAAAAAACGAAGAAGATCAAAAAGAATTTGTATCTAAAAATTAAATGTAATTCTATGATATCAATGATATAACATTTTCATATATATTTTATAGTTAACTCAGCTACATTTTGTTGGCAAATTTGTTCGTAATACAGATAAATATGTATCTCAATTTAATACCATTCATGATACTATATTATAAGCTCTTAAATATTGTTTTAATTTAATTTTTTTGGTATTTTTATTATTATTGTTTGGCCTTTAGATATTTTTGTTCTGTTTTTCATCTCCATTTTTCCTCCCCATATAATACGAGTAGTATGCATTAATATTCTAAATTAGTTAAGAACAAAAATCAATGAAATTAAAATTATTCATATTACATGCATATACTCATATATGAGTAAATCTTAAAATATATTTTTATTTTATTTTTGAATGAAACAGAAAACAGAATATTAATTTGTTTATAAACATTGTTTATAGAATACAAAAAAAAAAATATACGTATTTAAACAAAAATAAAACCATAACTGTTTTGTATACAAGTATATGATGATAAATGATTTTAATTATTTTTTATTTATTTTTATCCTATATAGGTTACTCACAATAATAAGTATATGTACATGTGTGTGTGTACCTGTACGTATATGTGATGATTTTATGTTTAGAATTAGAATAGAAATTTTAAAAATTTTAATTTTTTTTTTTCTTCCATTAATCGTAATATACTATATTTCTTTTTAGTTTTACTTCTTATAAATAAATACTAGCATGTATGTAATTTTTATAATGTGCATAACATAACAAAACAAAACTAACTATACTAATAAATTGAAATTCTTAATACATATTTTCAATATTCATTGGTGGTCATTATACATTAAAGTAATGTAAATATGTATGTAAATACAGTACAAGTATAGACACAAAAACGAATTAATATGTAAGTAAATAAGTAGATATATGATGGTATGATAATTCATTAATTTATTTTCACCCACATGACTAATATTGATAGATAACATACCGAGATATCGATTCAAATTAAAATATTCTTTATATATATTTGGAATATACATACATATATATAATGGATGCGGTTGGATATAATGTACATATGATAGTAATATAGATATTATGTATATGTTTGTATTTATGTATATGTACACAGTACACGTACGATTATGTACTACTTTTTTTTTAAAAATAGTCATTGTACTTGTCATCAATATATTTATGTATACATATATATATATATATATCTCAGAATGTAATTATAATATTATATTTATTAGTTAAAATTTAAATGCTTCAGATATATTCATATGATTGTAAATATAAAATAATTTTATATATACACATCTATACCTATAAATTTATATATGTAGATGTGTGTGATACATATACATAAATATGTAAATATATATTTATTTTTATTAAATGATTACATCAATGGTAATGATAATTCTGTATTCTTATAGCGTAACGATCGCTCTCGTAATGTCTACAATACGCTCTATTTATCACTTATACTTTAATAATAAAGATTGTATGTACTAAGTATTACCATACTCGTACGTATTATGTATAGCATAATAATTTGTTAATTTTTTTTTTTTTTTCAAATTCGTAATTATACTATAGAAATATTATAGTAGTACAGCAATAATTATTATTATGATAGTAGTATTGTATATTAGTTGTATGTATATGTATATAGTTATATTGTAAATCGTAACTACATACGACATAATATAAATAAAATATATAGTAGCAATAATTCTGTTAAGCCAAGGATATTTGCAATTTATATATCTGTCTATGTGGGTACATAAATATAAATAAATATGTTTGTATGTACATAAAACATCGATATACAGTGTGTTTCACTACAGAAAGTACTCAAAAAAGAAAAAACCAATGATTGTTTTGACTAGGTATATACTTTATTTTAATCAGCTATATAAACTCTAATTCGCGTTATATTCAATAGCTCGTCCAGTCTCCACTCGCTTCAATAACATGGCGGCATCTTTCATCACAACTTTCCACTAATTTCTTGGCGTACTCCTTGCTAAGGTTCTTCCAAATTCCTTTTAGCACTCGAATTAAACGATTTGTGTTTTTTATTTTTAACCCCCGAATTTTATGCTTCATGTAAGCCCGCACATTTTCAATAGGGTTACAATTTGGGTATTGTGAAGGCCAATCTCGAATATTGATTCCATTTTGAGATTTCCACTGGGTGCAAAGTTGACTCCGATGTTTGGGGTCATTGTCTTCTTGAAGAATCCAATCTCAATTTCCGTGTCCAAACCAGTTATTTGTTAATCGTAACAACCCATTTTTATATATTTTGGTCATTCGTTTCGCATCCAGTATCTCCGTGAAGCATATCAAATAACCGAACCCCGTTTGACAAAAGGCCCCATAAACGTGTACTTTTGAAGGGTGTTTTACAGTATGTTCTATGTACCGTTCACCTTTTTTCGTCCAAGCACGTCTCAAAAGATTTGAAACGAGAAAAGAAGCCTCATCCGTGAAGACTACATTACTCCAATCTCGGTTAATGTTCTTTCGGGCCCATAGTAACAATTTTTCCATATGGGAATTTGTCAATAAAGGTTTTTGTATCGTTGACAAATTTTTTATTTAAAATTCTTTGAGACCTCGCTGAATAGTTGAAGTGGAGATATTTATATACCCTTTTTCAATAACTTTTCATGTGCTTGTCGAATCGATATTGAAGGATTTTCTAAAAATATCTTCTCTATTGTCTGATCGTTGCGCTTTGTTTGTAGATCGAGGCCTGTCCTTTTTATGCACGTCATCTACAAAACCAGTTTCCAGGTAACGTTGAATCCATATTCTAATGAAGAATCTTGATTTTTTCAGATACCTAGCTGCTTCTGATACGGTCATTTTTGGTCCCTTAGGATGGCTAACTAAAAATGCTGCTTCAAACCGCACCTTGTAATATGAACTCATTTCACTTTTAATATTGTAAAAACTAATTAATGCCACTTACAGCAAAAAAAATTATACTGCGAATTAGAGATTCGATTGCTCCTTATATAGACAAAAAATTTTATCTGTAACTAAAAGGTTGTAGATAAAATCGAAGTTTTTCTGTAGTGAAACACACTGTATACTAATATAATAGCATTTATTTATTTATGGATATGATTAAAATACAAAATAATATGTATATATACTAATTGTAATAAGAAAATACTAAAAACAAATAATAATAAACAGAAAAAAAAAATATATAGTTTAAAAAAATTGGAAAAAAAAAATAAAATTACATTACATTTATATTGAAAATTTACTCAACCTTTTAAATGATCATTTTGTCGGCATTTTGCCAGATTGTGTGTGTTATGTAAACACAACAACAACAGTAATAATAGCAGCAACAACAAAAAAAATATACATTCGTAATAAGTACATAAATATAATGTGTGAGTAAATAAATAAATAAATAAATAACATGAATGATAAATTATAATCTGTTATAGATATGTACGTAAATACATATATTTTTTTTCTTCTTCTTCTGTTTTACTTTTACATACAATTTTTTAAATAATTTTTTTACAATAATGTAAGTATATTACGATGATTATTAGTATTCCATAAATCGAATAAAAACCATTGGTATTTTTTTATTTTTATTTTTAATATATATTTAATTTGTTAATTTTCATAAATATAATACAACAATAAATAAACTATTAACAACGTCTTATATGATTGACACATTGCATAGATAAACCATGGTTATCTCAGTTTTCTGGTTTATCTTTGCGATAACCGACTTTCAGAATTCGGTTAAGTTAACCGAGTTTCTAGAACTCAGTTATCTTGTTAACCAAGTTCGAACTGAGTTATCTTTGACGTTTGTGTTATTTTTTTTTTTATTTATATTATAATTAAACAAACTGTCAAACCAAATCTCAGCTAACATGCTGACTAGATGAAAAAGAATTAGTGTTTGAATTTAACTCGACAGGTGTCGTATGAATACATAAACTAGTTCACCTCAATTTGAATGTGTCACCCATACCAGGTTATCGATAAACCATTTGAGATAACCATGGTTTATCTCTGCAGTGTGTCAATAGTATTACACTACTATAATAATAATTTCAATACAAAAATATATTAAGTAGTATAGCAACAGCAGATTTAATTTAATTTATGTATCGGTATATAAGTATAACCATTTATCAGTACCTATATAAGTACTTATAGTTTATTATTTTAATTTTTCTTGTCTTCACTCTGTACATTATTTATAAACTATGGATAACAACAGAATTATTGAAAAATTAAAAAAAATAAATAAAATTAAAACATTTTTATAAAAATCGTAATAACACTTTTATTATCATTATTATTATTGATTGTTGCCAAATGATACAAAAAAAAAAAAAAATGAAAATAAAATAAAAAACAAAAAGAAGAAATTTACTTTTTTTTTTCTTTTAATATGAAATAATAATTAAAAATATATTTTTAATGTACATTACGTAGATATACATACATACAAAACTTTATGTACGCGACGCGGCATTAATATGTAGTTCTCGGTCAAAATATATTTTACGTGATCAAATAAAATCAAGGTCGATATAATTAAAAAATACATACAAAAATAATATAGAGAAAAATGTTTTTATTTTTTATTTTTGTTTTTTCATTTTCAATTTTTCATTTTATTTTATTTTATTTTTTTTTTTTTAATTTTTCAGTATCTAGCTATATATTTTTTGATTTCAATTTTGTTACAAATAATTTTTCGATTCGCTTTATTTAATTTTTGTAATGCAAAATTGTGTAAAAAATATTTTAATGAATGAATCTTGTGAATGTTTTTTTTTTTTTTTGAATTTTTGACCAGCATTTTTTAACTCTTTTTGGTTGTTTTTTTTTTTTGTTAAGTACGCATAAAGTGAAACAAAATGACAAAAAAAAAAAAAAAAATTTTGCAAAAAATAAAATAAGAAAAACAATATAATTTGGGCGTAACATTTTGGCTACACTATACATTTGATATTGATCAAGGTTATAGTTACGTACAGAATGATTTAGCAAACTACACTGGATATAGATTTAACACTATAGCAGCATTACACAATGCAAAAAAATAATAATGATAAATGAATAAAATTAAATTGGAATGTAAATGAATGAATGAATTGTTAAATATGCGTATAATTTCTGTACGCGCTGATACAGTGAATTAAATTGAATTAGTATACGAGTATATTTGTAATATCATAATTTTGTTGAAAAAAAAAATACATTTTTAACACTTTTTTTCATTTTCGAGAAATGAAATGATAGATATCATTGCTACTCCTTAGTGTCTCTTCCTGTTTTTCGTATAATTTTTGGTGTGTAGTGTCTTAGCGTACTCGTATATCGTACTATAGTTAGATGCCAATAACCTGATTGCAAGTGCTTTCCTTTTCTTCCTGTTTTTCGTATATTTCTTATGGTGTATACTATGTAGTGATGTATAAAAAGGAAATTGATAATTCTCATTTATGAAAATGCGAGTGTATGATGTGTGACGTGCGACGTACTAGTAGCATATATCGTACTACAATTAGCTACCAAAACCAATAATCTCATTGCTTCGTTACTGTGTCCCATTTCTCGTATAGTTCCATAGTGTGTAGTACAGAGCAAGTAAAGCAGAAAATGATTTTCTCTTATGAATTAAAATACGAGTGCACATGGTATGTAAGGTACTCCTGATTGCTACTCCTTACTGTCTCTTCTTGTTTCTCGTATAATATCTTATGGTGTGTTGTGCATGGTGCAGAGAAAGTACAAAAAGAAAATGGATAACTCTCATGGATGGAAATACAAGTGCATGATAGATGCTATATACTAGTATTATTATTTCTACATTGTGTAGCGCCTATGGTAGTGCAGAGCATGTGTAAAGAAAAATGGATAATTCTCATAATGAAAATACGAGTACATGACATAGTATAAAGAGAATAGATATGGTTTTATTTTAACCAACATTAAATTTATATTTTTATTTAATATTTACGTATACATTTTATTTTTATTATTTACTTTTTATACATGAATAAGTTATAATTTTCAATGTATTTTGTTTTACATTTTTATATTATATTTTCCTTATATTGTTGCATTTCGTTGGTATTTTGTTAGTTTTTTATAGTATTTTTTTTGAACTTTTCATTATGCATAGAGATTATCATAATATGTATATGTATTAAATTTTCTATATATCAAATTCATTAAAATATCAACAATTCAATAAAAGATCATTTATATTATTATTATCTATTTATAATATATTGTCATCATTTTCAATTTTACATTATATCATTTTTTATTTTCTCTTTTAAATGGAATTAAACAGAAATAAGAGAAGTGAAAAAAAAAATCAAAAGAAAACAACACAAAAAAAAAGTATCAACAAAAATATGTGTATTTTGATACATTAAAACTATATATTAGATAACAGCATAAAATGTGGAATGTCATATTCATATCTTACATAAAAAAATGTATATACATATTATGTGCATATGCATTTACATGTGTACCTAAATACTTATGTACCCATGTATTAGTATTTTTATGTATATCATTTTTCATTTAATTTTTATCCAATAAATTTTGTAAGTCTATAAAAAATGTATAGGTACATTGTATCTATACAATCCATAAATGAATTCATATTAGTATACATACATATCTATAATCGTTTACATTTACATAACATATCTTTATACATTATATGAGGATTCTATACATGACATACATACATATATTTTTAGTTAGTATAAAGTTTTGATCTGATGTCGTGTTTTAATCATTTTACCAAAATCTTTAAAAAATATATATATACATATAATGTATGAATTCGAAGAAATCGTAACAGCGAGTTTAAAGCAAAACAAAATAAAAAATTAAATTAAATAAATTTTAATGCGATGAATTAAGTATGATAGTGTATGAATGCATGTACAACATAATGTAGTATTCGTAATGTATGAGAATGCAAATATACAGTTACATACATTTGTATTCGTTTTACTAAATATTTTACTAAGATTTACTGAAACAAAAATTACTTTACACTGAAAACATATTTTAAATAGATAATAAAGTGAGATTTTAATATAACTTTCAATATTTTTTCAAACATAAATGTAGATTTGTGTATACTAGACAGACAGAGGTCAAAATGCATATCGATTGAAAAAATGTATTCGAAAATATTTCCAAATTTATATACAAATTTACCTTACGAGTTTAAGCATTTTCTATACATTATAAACTTTTTTCAATGTAACATATTGCAAATGTTTCTCTTAAAATTTTCAAAAATTTCTCAAAAAACCTTGACCATTAATTTTTGTGACTATTTGAAAGTTTTCTATTTACATTTTTTTTTTATAAATTTTTTGATTTCAATTTCTCATTTCGATTCTGCAGTACTACCTATTTCTGAGGTTTTTTTTTTTCAGATTTCTTTCTCATCTAAAATCTTAGTTTCAGTCAAGGTTTATATAAGTATAAATTACGTTACATGAATATTCATTATGTTACATCTTTCACAAATTTATTTGTACTACGTATACATGTGTTTTACCATAGAATAATAAAGGTAATATGTGAATCTTTATTATTCTACGGTTTTACATATGGTCCTAAATGTGATATCATATTATATTCTGATAATTTTCTTGTGATGTTTATGCTCTGGTCTCTAGATTTGCAAAACATTCAGGAACTTAACAGAAATTAAATTTTTTTTTTTTTTTTTTTTTTTTTTGAATTTATTTGAAAGAAATATTATGGGCAAAAGCAATAGATGCCATTATATGTAACGCATATACACGTACATACACGTATTATTATATATAACGAATATTTCTATACTATGCGAAAAATTTTCATCTTTAACTAAATCAAAAAAAAAAAAAAAATCAACTGATGTAGAAGCAATATAATGTACACATAAATGATTGCAAAAAGACAAACACACAAGAGTATACATGTTTGTAATGAAGTATATACATATATTTACACTCAGATACATTTTTACTGAATTTGTTTACTATAAAATACAAGTAAAAACAAATCAACCAAAAAAAAAAAAAAATGGAAATAAATATAAAAGTCAGTAAACACCAGACACTTCATGATGATAATGTTCTTGGTTCAGTAAAATGAAGAAAATAAAAGTCAAATAAGAAATTTCTTGGTAGTGAAAATTCATATTCACATACCTACAAATAAACAGATATCCAATTTTATATAAAGATATATGTTTATGTATACATAGAATGCATGATATAATTCGTAGAGGTATGAACATATTATACTCGTACATATATAGCTATGTATATTAAACATGTCACTTATGTTGAATTATATTTAATGTTTTTGTTGGTCATAAAGAATGATAGATAAGAGCTGTTAACATTCGGTCAGCAAAAGGTTATGTATGTGAAAAAGTTGTTTGGTTTTTGTTTTTTTATTTTCATTTCGCTTCGCTTGTTTATAAAATTTATGAGATATACGATATTTAAAACAGAATATTAAATATTCTTTTTTAAGATGAAATTTATGTAAACGTATGTGTTTGTGTGTGATGTGTGCAGTTTTTTGCAAAAAAGAATACATACATACAGACTTATATGTTTGTATGTGAAAATATTTATAATAAAATTTATTTTATAAAATATTTAAATAAATTGGTATAAATGTAGATGTGTATATAATAATTGAAGATTAATTGTGGGAAAATTTTTTACAATTTCAATTTCACTTTATTTTTATCTAAATCAATTTTTATCTAAAAATCTAAACAGATCATATAACGACAATTATTATTTCACTAAAAATTAATTAAAACTTTGAAGGTATAATTAAATAAATTTTTATAATTTTTTTTATAAATGAGAGTAGATTTAAATTAATAACTTGTTCTACAAAAAACAAAAGTTAAAAATTAAATTTTGAGTTCGACATCAATTTTATAAATTTAACAAAGATTTTATTTTATTGTACAATTAAGATTGATATTTAAATGAAAATTGGAAAAGATTTTTTGATTTGACAAAAATTTAAATAATAATACAACATTGTTTTTTAAATATATTTTCAGATGAATCAGACTTGTAAAGTTTGTGGAGAACCAGCAGCTGGATTTCATTTTGGTGCATTCACCTGTGAGGGTTGTAAGGTAAGAAAATTCATCAAATACATATTTGATACAATTTCAAATTTTTATCTTATACAAACTGTAATGTCTGAATGAAATTCTTTTTGAGAAAACAAGAAGAAAAATTTTCTTCATTATTACAACATTACACATTTTTTCAAAGAAATACGATCAATACAAAAACTTACATGTAACATTAGAATTTGAAAGAAAAAAAACAAATCTGTTATGTAATCGTTACTCACAGTAATCAATTTCACTATACTACACTTTTCATCTTTATATGTACTTATGTATTAAACACAAACGATTTACATGTTTTTCATGTACCGTACATATGATACGATATTTTTATTTAATAAAAATGAAGAAAAAAAAAATGAAAATTATTTGAAAATATTTTCAAACAAATATATTTTTCTCTGTTTTCTACATTCATTTTATTTTGTAATCTTCTTCTTTGGATTTTTGTTATTTAATTTTCTAATAATGGTAGCTTTTATTTTTGTAGTTTTAATCTACTTTTAATAATATGAATTCAATTCCGAAATAAATACGAAATATGCAGTCTATTTTCTTTCCCATCATCATCATAATCATTAGCTACACTCTGTTCAACAATTTCATATTTTATATTATTTATATTACGAAATTAATATTGCATACCATTCACATCATCATCATCATCATCATCCTCTATCCTCATCATATTTCTAGTCTAATGCAAAAAAAAACTAAAAAAAATTCTTCAAAAAAATAGGAAAGGCATAAAATATGAGTAGCAAAAAATACTTAAAATAATATTTATATGTAACATTTATACAAAAAAAAAAGTAAAGTAAAAATAAAAATAAATAAAAAACTTCAAAAAAACTAGTTAGAATAATAAAAACACGATCAGAAATAATTCCAAAACAATCTCTATAAAATAATTTTAAAGCATAAATCATTGAGAAAATTGCACATTTCAATTCAATTCAATTTTTTTTTTTTTTTTATTTCTATCTATCTGTACACTAACAGACATTCACATAAGCAAATATACGAGTATGTAGCATTGCAAATGTATTTCTACTGTAGATGCATTTACAATACACAAAATAATATGCATACATGCTTTAGATATTTGTGTAGATACATATATAAAAATTACAAAAAAAAATAAAAATGTTACCTTTTGTACAGATACTAAATATATTTGCACTATTATTATATTAAAATGAATAAATAAAATTCGAATGTCTTCACTTCGTTTATCATAAATATTACATTTTCAAATGTTTACCATTCTTTTATAATATACGTAACTATGTATATATACGTAATTTTTCATAAATGCAATTTATATTTCTTCACATTTTCAAATCAAACTAAAAATAAAAATGAAAAAATAAAAAATTAAATGAAAAATAAATTAAAATTCAACTAAAATTATCTCAACAGTTGAATATTTTTCGTTTTATTTTATTTTATTTTTTTTTTATTTGTCAGATTTTACTTTTCATTTTATTCGAGATTTTTTTTTTTTGTTTTTTTAATTTATTTATCGCACAAAAATCAATGAGTATGCATCTATACATTCGTATACACAAAATTTTGTATCTCTACAAACCGAAGTGCAAGAGTGTTGTTGTTTATGAAAAATGAAAAATGAAATGATACAATTTACTGCATGAATATAACAATAATTTTTTGTGATTAAAATTAATTTTTTAAACATTAAAACAATTCAAAAAACTCCAAAAATCAAACAAATATAAATTAAAATTTCTGTTTAAACATTTAAAAATATTTATTTCATTTGATTAAATGATTGAAAATTGTCTTATAGATATTTTATTCGATTTTTTAAATTCTACAAAAAAAAAAAATGTATTGTTGAGTGAAAATATAAAAAACGCATTACAGTCTATAATAAATATTAGTTACCATTTAAAACAATATCATTTAACAAGTAATTTTTTTTTAATTTTTATTAATTCATAGTACAAAACTACACACATACATGCATAATTTAAAAGTAATGAAATAAAATACTGTATTACATGAGTAAAATCTTAAAATAAAGTAAAACATCTCCATTTCCGACCCAGTTATCTTGATGCTCAATTAACCTTAAAGCGTATTTTTTTACAAGAATATATTATTTATACATTATTTCTATATGAATATACGAATCAATTGTATATAAATATGAATGTACTTTCTATACTCTTGTAACGAGCAAAAACGAAAAAGAAGAAGACATATCTACTTTATGGATTTCTTATGGATTTTTATTATTTTCGTTTTTTTTTGCTTCAATTTTTTATTTCTTTTTTTTTTGCTTTATATTCTACAAATAAAAATAATTACATTTAAAGAAACATTATAAAAATAAATAATATAAATTTAAATTAAAAGAAGAAGTTTATAAAATGATGCAGAACACAAAAAAAAACACGATTTAAATATAAGTAGATTCTCATATTGCACTCGAATTACCTTGTATACACAAGCGTGAATAAATTATGGGACATGAATAATTTTTTATGAACGGAAAACATATACGATCTTTAGCGATTTACCACACATGAAAACGGATGTGATAGAAGCACCTCCATAATGTCCTGACTTAAATCAAATCGAATTTGTCATACTTAGAAAGACGAAATTTGAAAAAAATGTCACCACAAGACAGCTGCTAAACTAAAAAAAATTATTACAAAAAAAAAATCGAGTAAGATTCTACAAGATTTTATTAAGAATCTTGTGGAGTCAATGCCAATCAAACTCAATAAAAAAGTGTGTTGTTAATTTAAAAAATGTTGCTTTTGATTGGAACAATCTTGAATTCACTGGTTCACAAACATTTTTGAATATTTTTTTTAGCTTTTGTTGTATTCTATTATTATTGTATGAATTGAAAAAAATATTTTGCTAAGAAAATTTCAAGTAAATCCTTTTCATAATATACGTTTTAAAGTATTTTATTTTGAAAAGTTATGTGTGTCTCATAATTTTCGCACGCCTCTGTATGTGATGCACCTACATATTGTCGAAGATCATGAAAAATAACAACAGAGACCGACAGCAAAAAAAAAAAAAAAAAAAACACTCACCAAATGAATTAATGCATCAAAATAGGTACAATCATTAAATGAGAATCAACTTGAAAATGAACACAGACAACAACAAAATTTTATCATTTTGAAAAAAAAAATGAAAGGAATCATCTACATATTTTATGACGAGTAAATGTATAGTTATGTACAATTACAATTATACCTACATCTGTACTAATAGATACAGAATGATATACAGATGTTAAAAAAAAAAAAAATAGTGAAAAATTAAAAACGTTAAAGATGAAATAAGTTAAATGACAAAATTTAAAAAGCAAATCAATTTTTGTATTCAAGAAATTACAAAAAAACATGAATTAAATAAAAAGTAATATGCACAAGAAATGTCAAAGAATATGAAATACAATCATAAAAAATATTATATAAGAAATAAATATAAAAAAAAAAATAAATTTCAATAATTATAATATAACAAAGTGATATTGAATATGTAATGTATTAATTTAAAATTGATTAATGTCATACTTTTTATGTAATGTTTTATAAATTGTTATTATAAATGACATTATTTTGACATCTTTTCAAAAATATAATTAAAAAATAATTTTTTTTTTTTTCATATTAATAAAGATGTTTTTACTTAAAATGTTTGACCTTCATTTCATTAACTGTGTATTCATTTTACTTTAATTTATTGATGCACGCTAATTTTTATCTGTCTCTGTTATTTTTAGCGTAAATATCATATCGTCACTTATGACTTTTTAAATTATTTAATTTTCCTGTTCCAGTGATATTCTTATTCGTGAACAATGGATACAATTTAACTTTTATTGAAAAAATTAAATTACTTTTAAATTTCATATCGAAGAGAAAAAAAAATCAAATCTTTCAAAATCGTACTAAAATTATTGATCTATAAAAATGTATGAAAACAAAAGATTTAAGCGAGAAACTTTTTCAATCTGAAAGAATAAAATTCTGATTTTTCAACACTCCTAAAAATATACATTCTAAAAATTGTATAAAAATGTTCGTAATATTTATAGACGACTGTATGTATTGCAAATAAATGATATATGAACATAATTTAATTATACAGGGTGTTCCAAATAATTGTTATTATCTTACCTATGAAGATCTGTCTAAAAAATTAAATTTCTTTTTTTTTTTTGTATTCAATGTTATGGTCATTTTGTCGAAAAAAAAAAAATGAAAAAAAAAATTAGTGAATCATCACATCACATCTGTGTATTATCATCATCATCATTATCACACATCATTCAAAATTTTCAACAAAAATATTGCAATAATCTGTCGCTGTAGTCATCCAAAACGAACAATCTTATAACAATAATAATCAACAAAATCATATGTTTTTTAAACAAATATTCGTCTTGAATTTTTTTTCCCTTTCTTTTATTTTTACGATTTTCTTTATTTATTTTTTTCTTTTTGTTAAACAAAATTTTATTTTGATTACAAAATGAATAAACCCACATACTGTAATCTTCATATAATATCTTTATATACCTGCATTTATAATCTGTTGTATATTGTACATAAATATCATCAACTTTTAACAATGGTCTGAATAATTTTTGAGGTTATTTTGTTGCAATTTTTTTTTTTACTATTTTATTTTTACCTAATATACACTTATAGACAATTTTAGAAACATTCAATTGTTATATAGATATAAAGACACATCCACATTTTTATCTCAATACAGTTTTGATTAAGCAAAAACTTCCTTCCACTCTAACAAAATTTAAACTTCAGTATTTTTTTTAACAAATTTTTTTTTTTGCTCATTATTTTGTTGTTAATTTTCATCTAATTCCATTGAATAGGACAGACAACCTTTTGTCTTGCTAATGATAGTTGCTACAGTCTAATTTCTATAGTATTACGAATAGTTTAGTAGCATATAGTATCGTGGTAGTATAGTAAATAAATTTTTGCTTTTTTTTTACAATTTCTACTTTTGATTTCATTGAAAATTTTGTAACAGTGACTTTTTGAAGGCCACTCGAAATATAATTTTTACAAAGACTACTAAAAATAGTTTTCGCTAAAAATAGTTCATTTCCGCTTCTATTTTATTTTATTTTCATTTTCATTCTTACAATATTTGAAGATTTTTCATGCATAATAGTTTTATTATTGCAAATAATTAAAGTTGTTTCGTAGTTGTATTATTTTTTATACATTGATGATGATAATGATAATGATGATGATATTACGACTAATACAATCAAATTTAAAGTAATGTAGAATTTCTTATGGAAAATGTTAAGATGAATTTTTACAGATTAAAAAAAAAACAAATTGATATGTACTACGTTGTTGTATTTGGATGTATGTTAAGCAACAATTGTTGTAAATAGACTTTTATTGTTTTGGCTGAGTGCTTTTTAAATTTAGTCCGGATCTTAGTCGGTTTCCTGTGTAAATTTATAACTACTATATACTATGAAAATTTTATACAATACATTTGTTTTTATTATTATTATTATTTAATTCATAAATGTATGGTACACTCGTATACGAGAAAAAAAATTATTTCATTATACTTAAGTTACGTTAAACAAGGTTGGTTTCTTGATGATTTTTTCTTATATATATTTTTGTTTTAATTATAGAGATTTTTCAAAACTATTTTATGTTTTTGCTATAATAAAATACCAAATATCATAGACACATTACAGTTAAGCCCATATACAATGTATTGCAGTTCTAAAATAATTTATGCTTTAATAGTTTCAAGGACATTTACAAAATTTTATTTTTTGAAGTATAATACCAAACTATATGCAAGCATATTATTAATGAATATAAGGAAATCATGAACCAAGAATTTATTATTTAGAAAGAGGAAAATTATTATATGGAATATTTTTGTAATTGAATTTTCATGATAATTAAACAGAATAATTTCTTTAGTTAAAATTTATTTAAATTAAAACATTTGCAATTTTTATTTAAATTTCTAAAATTTTTTTTCAATGTTGTTTTGTTTTTACAGTCATTTTTCGGACGTTCTTACAACAATTTATCATCAATATCGGAATGTAAAAATAATGGAGAATGTATTATAAATAAAAAAAATCGTACTGCATGCAAAGCATGTCGTCTACGTAAATGTCTTTTAGTTGGTATGTCAAAAAGTGGTTCAAGATATGGACGTAGATCGAATTGGTTTAAAATTCATTGTCTGTTACAAGAGCAACAGCAACAAGCAGCTGCTGCAGCTGCAGCTGCCCATAATAATCATTCACAGAAAACACCACCTCCTGGCCCGCCAACATTAAGTATGCTCGGACATCCGGGTGCATATCCACCTGGATTATATCCAGCACGAACAAAAGAAGAATTAATGCTGTTAGGTATTGAAGATTATAAACATCCGGTAGCATCACCCTCGGTCAGTTCACCAGATAGTCATAATTCAGATAGTTCAATCGATATAAATGTTCGCAGTAATACACTTTTAAGATTGGGTAAACCAATGGATACAGGGCCACCGATTAGTAAAGATTTATTTTTACCGTTGCCATTTCCTGGTCTAACGTCACTGCCCGTTATGCCACCACCACACTTTTTACCACCATCACATTTATTATTTCCCGGATATCATCCTGCTCTGTATCAACATCATCAAGGTTTATTAAAGCCGACTGCTGACCATCCAGCACATATATTGAGTAGCTCAAATTTAATGAATAATAACAGCAGATATACACCAAATCATAATGATAGCATGAATAATGGTCCGAATTCAAACATCATCAACAACAATAATAATATCATCAGTAATAATAACAATAACAACAATAATAATCATATACCAAATGGCAGTAAAGCAGCTGAGGAATTAACAAAACGTTTCTATTTAGATGCTGTATTAAAATCACAAAGTCGTTCACCAATTACTACAACAACATCAACAACAACAACAACACCAATATCTAATTCAATAATTACACCAACCAAAGATAGTAATTCATCATCGTCCGTTAAAAGTGAAGATGAACCAGATATCGATTGTGAAGATGTTGTTGTATCAATGACACCACCAAGATCACCGCCAGTCATTTTCAATACCATAACACCAGTTTCAACGACAACAACAACAACAACAACAAATAATAATTCTCATTCGCAAACAACATCGATTCCAACAAATAATGTCAGTGGTATTGGCCAGGATAATCCAATCGATTTAAGTATGAAAACTGGTAGCAGTAATAGCAGTAGTAAAAGTAGTATAACATCAATCGATGATAATCGTCAATTATCTGGTGGTGAAAGTGATGATATGCGTAGTGATGTTGATGAAGATGAAACAACAACAACAACAATAACAACAACAATACAAAAACGTAATTCAATTTCAATATCTACATCTAGAACAACACCACCATCAAATAATAATACTAACAATAGTACAACAATTCATTCAATAACAAATCATTTCAATAATAATATTAGCGATGAAGAAGAAACTGAATATGATCGTGATATGAAACGTATGAAATTGCAATTAACAACAACAGCATCAGCAACATCAAATGCAATACCAACAGCACCAGTTACAACAACACCATTAGATTTAACAACAAGAGTATAGCGTAAATTATTAAATATAAATAGCTATTTATGAAAAATATTTTTTATTTTTAAATTAATCATATTGTAATTGTATAAATATAAATATAAATAAATCTGTAATATGTGTAGTTATTTAATTTTATTAAAAATAATATATTATTATGATAATGATATAGTAATCGTCATATTTCCGAATACATATAGTCTTTTAAAATATGAATTTTAGAAAATATGAAAAAAAAAAATTATACAAATAACTGAAAGAATGATATGTATTTCTAACGTTTAGTTAAAATGAAAAATTCCAATAAGAATTTAACAAAGAAAATTATTTAAATTTTATGCTTTGACATGAAAACTAGTTAAAAAAAATAATGATTTGTAAATACTTAATTTAATGTAACGATATAGGAATTTTTGAATGAATTAATGTAATGAATTATTAATGAATTTAATTATTTTTGCAAATCGTGTAAAATTGTATAGTATAAATTTTTGTAAATGTATATAAAAGCTATTTAATTTTTCATTTCTCATTGAAATGAATTTAATATGTGTTTTAAAAATAAATTAATTTAAGAAAATATAGGAAAAACAGCAAAAAAAAATAGAAAGAACAAATTTATCCAAACAAATAAAGGCATTATTATTTTATATACGAGTATATCCTATTTGTAGCTAGATAGTAAAAATATGAATAAATAAAAAAAAATACAATCATCATAAATCCCAAAGGATATTTATTACTAATTACATATATTCATTGTATGTATGCATGTAGATATATCCATTAATTTACAGTACATAACCACATACGTACATTTTATAATAATTTGACATGAATCATATATGTGAGCATAATATACTTACTTATGTGCACTCCACTATGATGATTAATTTTTCTAAATTTTCTTTCATCTTTCTTTCATTTATCCTTACTATTGCATTATATCATATTCAAATCATCATTTCCTTCAATAAAGTAGAGATGACATACACCATCTGTATTTCAATATTTCTTTAAATATCATTTGATATGGATGATAGATCGTAGTTTGTTTAAATTCATTGTTGAATGTGATAATTAAATATATTTTTTCCTTTAAATAACAAAAGCAATTTTTAAATTTTTGAAAAATCTGTGAAATAAATTTGAAATATACGAGACCGTTTCGTGACATATGGAAAATAACATTTTATTATTCTCAACAAAAAAACAATAAGAAAATGAATAATATTTTGTAGGAAATATGTACTAAAGATATACTAAAGAAATTTTTTTTTTTTAGTTTTACTAAAAAGTGCCTAACTTCCTCTATGCGAGAAAAATAGAAAAATGTTGTAAAATTATTAAAATTATGTAATGGTTTTTGAGTTTGCATTTTCATTCATGATATATGAGAAATTGTTAATTTATAAACATTTTTGTTTTTCATCACTTTCATCAATAATTATTGTTTTCTTCTTGAAATGCCTATCGCAGTAAATAAAAAAAAATTTCTGTAATATACCATAAGAGAAAAGAAATAAAAATTTATTAATAGAACTTAATAATTTTAAATCAAATTCATTCGTTAATTTTTTATATGAATATGACTTATAAGTCAGAAGATTTAAAAAATAAAATTTTTTTCTACAAGAACTTGTGCATCTGTATTTTCCTTCTTATCATTTATTTTCGAATTTCTTGCTAAACGTATTGTGCTTATATTCTTTTAATTTTATCCATATGTAAATATTTTAAATATACAGTTATAAAAATTACATATTAGTTATAATAAATTTAGTGAATATTTTAAATTTAATTATTATGTATAATTTTAGTCAATTACAAAAAAAAAAAATTCAGAAGAAAATATTAAAAAATAATATAAATGAAAAAATTTATGAAATGTATTATACATGCATTAGAAAAATATACACATATATAAAAATATAAAAAATAAATTGTATTAAATCAATTATTAGTTATAATAGAAATTATCATAAAACAAAAAAGTTAAATAAATAAATAATTATGAAAAAATATTTATATATAATTTTTTATTCATCATCGAATTGGCACTACAATCCTTTCAGAACCATTGAGGACATGATGTCATCCCACTATATCTTTCTAGGTCTATACCAATCGGTCTTCTTCCTTCAAATTTGCTTTTCCAAACTCTTTTTGCAGTCCTTTCGTGATCGTGATATCCAATAATCTGTTAGCTTCTATAAATGTTGACTTATGCTGGTTTAATTATACAGTTCCATTTAATCTCGTCATTCCACATAATTTTCCAAACGTCATTAACTTTTCTGGAGCCAAATATTTTATGTAGTATTTTCCTTCCGAATATTTTTTCTGTCTCTCAACGGTCTAGCATCCATGTTTCTGACGGGTATATTATCACAGGCTCGATTATAATTGCTTTAGATTTTTATTTTCCACAACTTTGTGACTATGTAAAATTTTAGGATTAGGTAGAAGTGCTCCGTATAACTCTTATTTGCAACTGGTTTGTTATTACTTTTTCGCTCAAATATTGGGTCCAGAAAAGTTCTAATAATTTTCTTGAAATTCTTATTTGAATTAAAAGATATTTAAGTAAATTAATCAATAATCATCAATTATTATAGAAACTAATGAAAATTTAAAACGTTTGACATTATTTCTATGAAAAGAAATTTTTTAAAAGCAATCAAAACAACAATAAGTCATGTGTAGGTACTTCTTATAGCTATAACTGTTCATAGTTTATTAATAAAAATTTTTTTCTCTCATGCGTTCATATATGAACACATAAATAATATACTCAACATTAATTGTGTACTTACAATACACTACATTTAACACAAACGGATATGCATATACATACGTTTCTTATATGTAGGAAGATATCGATGCATTTATCGTAATGGTATGTTAAGATAAAAATTAAAATGTCCATGACTTTAAATAAATTTATGTAAATGACATTCAAAAAAAAAAAAGGAAGAAATATGATATATCTTAAGTTTTATTTGCCAATATGTCATCTATAAGAAGCTTTTAAAATGAAAAATATATGCATTTAGTTAAAATAATAAATATATATAAGAAGTGATACACATTAAATACACACATTCATGTACTCATCATAATGTGTATAGTTGATGTGTGAATAATGTAGTGATGATGCATTTTAAATGAATTTTAAATTAAATGCAATTTCATTATAAAATTTTTGAAAAATTAACATGCACATTATATTGCGAGGGTGTTATACTTGTATTATACGAGTATAGTGAAACTCTGTAACGTATTACAAATGTGTAGAGTAGTAAATAAATCAAATCTGTATGATAATTCTGTCAAAATGAACACATTCGAAATTAAAACAAACATATAAGAAGAAAATTCATATCATTTCATGTGCATGTACGTACATAAAATAAAAGAAAAAAAAATAAATAAATTCAGATAACCAATAATTTCCCTCATTGTAAACTTTAATAACTTACATGCTTGCATTATAATACAGTAGAACAGAAGATTGTTTGCATAACACAAAAATGTCAAATTTTTCCTTTTATTATTCATACGAAGATACTCGAAAACGAAGTTACATTATATTGATGAATGGATACTATAGTGAACAATAAGTAAATGTATACCTATAATATGAGCAGATGATGATGATGATGATGAATGATGAATGATCCACAATATAAAATGTACTTAAAGTACTCTTAAGTAGTAGCTCAATCCATATCGTTTTGAGTTCGTTTGTATTATTTGTGATGCAGAACATCAATTTAACAAGATTTCTGTACATTATATCTTGTAAATGCTTACGTTGTGTATACAAGACGTACAAACATAGGTTATACATAACCTCAAATTAATGATAAAAAGGACGTCAATAAGTGGAATATTTTAAATAATTTTATGTATAGTATATTATAAAAATTTCATTATTTAATTCTTATTTTTTAAATATTTGATTTTATTGTTTAGTTTGAGTTATCATAAAATTTTTATGTTTATATAATCGTACATATAAAATAAAATCAAAATTTAAATAGATTTTTATTTATTTTGAATATTTGATATTATTAGTAATTTATTGCCTACTCATTCACATTATAAATTAAATTAATATTAGTATATTCTTATGAATATTCAAAAATTTATTCAAGGTATATTGCCTATATAAGACCTATAAAAGGTCCAAATGACAGAAAAACTGTTCAGAGACCTAATAATAAATCAAATTAATAAATAAATAAAACCTATAAAATTTTTATTTTAATTTACAAAATACAAAAAATAAAAAAAAAAACAGAAACAGAAACAGGAAAACTAAATAATATACAATTTTAATGGCACACAATTTATTCATAACAAATAATTTTGAATAAACTCTTATATAATTATCATTTATCGGTAACAAAAATTTATTTTGTAATTTATTTTAAGTAAGTATATAATTCTAATGACAATATTAATTCCATATACATATGTATGTAGCAATATACAAATATGGTGAATTTATTTAAAATCAAAGTTATAAAATTAATACCTTAAAATTATACATTATGTTTGTAAATATATTTTTAATGTGTGATTATTATATAAATCAAATATCTAATAAAATACTCATTTTATCTATATGGATACTTATAATAATGTATACTTATAATTCAATTTAATCAAATTTTTATATTTTATTACTCACAACATACAACATTAATTATTATTATTATCTTTTTTTGATTAGATGAGATGGTCAACATTTTTAATGATGTCACAAATAGACTTATTTTCTTGAACATTAAATTAAAACAAATATGATATCACACTTATTAATAGACATATTCATATGTATTTTTTGTTTTTTTGGTATTTTATATGGGCAATATTTTGTATATAATGGAAAAAAAAATTAACAACAAAAATTATAAATAAAATAAATGAAATAAAGCTAGATACTTAAGTGTATAAGTTTTCCTGTGTTCTTCTCTGTTTGATTATTAAATTTAGTTTTATGTTATAAATATACATAGTTAAATTGTTATCAAGTGAATCAAATTTTAAAATAATTTTGATTGATTCTGTAGGCACGAAATATAGTGGAAACGAAAATAATCCATACACTTTTGGGTTGATTGCATGTAAAACATAAAATGATGAATTTGGTACAAATCCGGTGAATGCATGAAAAAGTAAATATTTTTTATAGCAATAATTCTTCTTTCTTTCATAGCCTCACAATCCTTTTTGGCTTTATGAGCCATGGTTTCCTCATTAATTTGAGATCATTCATTTCGGTCTTTATATAGCCTTCGTTTTATAGCCGTCAAATTTCATTTTTCTTAGATCTTCTACGATATAGTCTAACCATCTGCGCCTAGGTCTGTCTCTTTTTTTTGTACCCATGATAAGTAGCTGCATAAAAAATTTTTCTCATTTTTTAGTTATTGTGCATTCTTAAAACATGTCCCAACCACTTTGGTCTTTGAGACTTAATAAATCTCACAATAATTGTTTTGTCGCCAATTTAAAATAAGTATGTAACAATAATTAAACTTGTATAAATATTTGCATTGATATGTCTAACATTAAATCAAATTGAAAATGATTTATGATTGAGTAATAATTTAACACTATATAAATAAATGAAATACTCTGAATTGTTTTCCGAATTTGTCACTGGTGGTGACAAATACAAAAAAAATATTTTTGAATAATCCATAACAATAAAACAAAAATACATACACAAAAATATATAAATAGCTATATCAAAAGAATCATTTCAAAGCAAAGTACATACATACTCGTATATAAAATTCTTGTATATATAAAATTGAATATTTGAGGTGAAGGAGATCTACTTATTTAAGATATATGTATATGAATATACATTTAAGTATATATGTAAATAATTATGTAAGTAATCAAATGCAGACATTATATAATTATTAATGTGTGTTACTCATCTTAAATTTTCAAGAAAATATTACCTAAAATGGATCCATTTAGAAATATCTACGTATGTAATGTATGTTAGAGGCTACATATATGTATACTAATTTTAAATAAAATTTTTTAAAAGAAAAATTATGTATATAGTAGGTATACCGAGTATGTACATATATGTTACATTTTAATCCTAAAAAATGGGTTTGTTCAAAATTAAATAATATAAAAGAGCTTCAAAAAATAACAACAAATACTACATAATATCTCATAAACACACAACACAAAACAGAATAAAAAACAGTCACTATATACTTAGATAACCAAATAATGTGTTTATCATGTATTTATTTAAATATTAATAACTAACTAATTCTTTTTTTTCTCTCTTATATTCATTATCAAAACATAAAAATTGACATCATCTAATTCTAAAATATTAATATAACACCTGGATATTATATATACCTATTACCTACATATACGAATTTACAAAATAAAATACATACATACATACTTTTTTGGATACAATCTGTAGGCAATCTTTTAAGTATATAAGTAGTATAGTATGAATAGCAGCAAATAAGTTACGACAAAATGACTAATGTTTAAATTATATTCAGATATCAGTTCATTTTTCTTATATAGGTATAGTATGAGTTTGTTCTTCATCATCATCATTTTATTTCTTCTCTGCCTCCAACTCATGTTCTTCTTCTTCATCTTTATTTCTATATAGTTTCGTATAATAAATAAATATTGAGTTTTTTTTTTTTTTGTCTTCAATAAAAAATAAATAATTTGCCGCCACTACTGTTGTTACAAAAACACTATCATATTTATTATATTCCAAGATTTAACTATTTTTTGTGTATGCCTGTGTCCCATAAAATATATAATGTTACAGATTACAGATACTCTTGCACACATGCATACATACTTATACAGTCATATGATCGTATATGCCTAATATATTAATTCTATGAACAATCATCAAAATATTCTGTTAAATTATTGTGTTAAAATTAAAATTAGGTGGGTGACATTTTGTAAATTTATTATTTTATTATTTTTATTATTATTATTTTAATATTCTACACAAAATTATATTAGTATAAATCTATAGATACCTAATTTATATGTTCCTAAATATGTATATATAGGAGTTAGGTTAGTTATACGATAAATGACAAATAATAAATATTGTAAATGATTATTATACGAGTATTCATTTAATAGCATACAATATGTATCACATTTACACATATACTGGTATATCTATTTATATAATACATTTAAAGATAAATATTAGTAGTTCAAATAAACCTACATACATACTATCTATAATTCATACATTCATCCACATAAAAAATGATACTCATCTTAAGATCGTACATATGTATATGTACAAGTATACTAAGTATATTTTATTCTAACACATAATAACAACTATAATATTTTCATTTAATTTATAATTTCAGGAAAAAGACATCAACATTTGAATTATATATTATTTTTTTTTTCGTGTTATAAATACATAAAAATGAATGAATAAAAAAAAAACCCCAAAAATCAAATATAAATGAAAAGAAAGAAATAAAAATGAACGAATTAAAAATGAATGAAATTATGTATGTAGGCTTTTTATATTGTTAAAATATTGTAATTTTCATTTTTATTTTTATTTAATTTAAATTTGAAATGAATTAAATTATGGAAATTTGTTCAAATAATAAAGAAAAATAAATATGTTTATTACATTTATTTTATAGTTTGTATAGCTTTTATTATTAAATTTTGTAAATGAAGAATAAGTCCAATAGGGTGCTCATTAAATTATTTGCGATAATAAATTAAAGTAAAATTTAAATTCAAGTTTGATATAACAATAAAAAATCTGTGAATATATTTTCTAAAGTGTATAAAAGTTCATTTTATTATCACAATGATTGCTATGGATAAAAATAAAAATTTTGAATTATTCGATAATAATTAATTTTTAAAAAGAATTTTTTGTTTAATATAATTCTTACTTTATATGTGACATATTATTATTTTCAAGGATATTATATGTTTTATTTTCCTGATTTCTTTTTATGTTTCTCTATAATGAATATTTTTAAAATACGAAAATGATTTTTTAAGAATAAAATTCGCAAACATACATTAGAAAAAAAGACGCACACCTTCTTACATTATTTATTCAGTGAACAAAAAAGTAATTTGCTCATGTAATCTAACAGTATGCACCTATTTATTTTACAAACCGTACAGATTTGCAAGTACTCGTATACGTATTGACTACGAGTACATACATATATATATAGTAAATAAATTATGTTTACATCAAACTCCTTCGAACATTTTAAAAGTTCAATTTTATATTCTGTTCGTATGTATCTAATGTTGGTTACTTGTAGCAATAATTCTATAAAAAAGATAAAAAAAAAACCTTAAAAAAGTTTATCTGCCACCTACTACTAACTAAACTCTCCAAATAAAAACCACTAACTAAAATATATCGAACTACCTTTCATTTACCTTCAATTTTCATTCGTTTATTTTTCTTCCTTTTTTATATTCAGTTTTAATTCTTGTAAATGTGTGTCTGTATAGTTTATGCGTTTTTTCAGCTTTTCTTTTCTTCACTCTAAAAAAAAGAAGACTACTTTTTTTTTCATTTTCTGTACACTTTTGCTTTTATTTTATTCTTCATTTCAATTTAGTTAAAATATAATGGGTTTGTATATTTCATTCATTCATTTTTATACACATATTGCTCATAATGCATATACGAGAGCATACAAATACATACACACATATCCAACCATAAAAATAAATAAATATACATAATAATATATAGCATTGAATCAGAAAATTTACGCAAATGTGCAATGTAATTTATTAAATCAAAAACGAATTTGTTTGTTTGCCATTTTCAATTCATCAAATAAAATGAATACATTAGAGACTCAGGTATAAATGTGTAAAAGTAATAAAAAAAAAAAAGAAAAACAAAATAAGAAAAAGTTAAATGCGAGAATAAGAATGAAAATATATGGTAGAACGGAAAGAAAAAATATTTAATTTTTTTTTGTTCATTTTTTATTAATAATGTATACAGATAAACATTTTAGTTTTGGTATCTTAAATCTATCTATCTTACGATATATAATCGTCCATGTATGTATACATACTCGCGTACATTATGTGTACTAAACTCTAGTTTCTTATATTTTTTTCTTCTTTTTTTTTATAAATAAACGTTAAATTACACCTGAGTATTTTTCAAAAAAAAAAAAAATTTTTTTGTTTTTTTTTTTAGTTTCAAAACTTTGCAAATTTCATATTTACAATCGAATATGATTGCGCATACAGTATATAATATTCGAATGTAAGTGAACAATAAATGAAGGGATATACCTGATGAATGTTGATGATGTAGTATATACCTTCTATTATTTATTTTCACTATCTATATGTACATTATTTATCTAGTGTGTTTATGTTCATACATTTTATTAATATGTATGCATGCGCATTTATAAATATGCATATACATACACGTACATGTACGCATTTTGTTTAACTTCTTTAGCATTCATTATTATGGATTTTGTATGTTATACGTTCCATTACACTTTTTAGATTGTTATATTTTGAGCTGTCTTTATTTTGGTTGATTTTTTTTTTTTTTGTTTTTGCATCATAAATAGGTATGCTGTGAATTTTCATGAATAATTATTATACGTGTTACATTTGTGTAAGTACTGAACTCCACTTATATTGTATAGTTATATACTACACTCCATGGTATAATGGTGTACATATGGAAATGGAATGATACAGTTGAATATATATATTTGCTTTGTTTTTATTTATTTTTTAGTAAACGAATTGTAAAAGGTTGAAATGTTTTATAAATTACTTACGTCAATCATTCAAATTTCTGATCATTCAGATGAATTTATAGAAAAATTGTTGTGTAAAATATACATATATGTACTATACTCATCGTATTGTATGAGTACTCAGTACTCGTCAACGTATATGTGTATATAAATGTTTAAATATATGAAATGCAGTAAGTGCACATAGTGCACAAATTAATAAAAAATAAAAATAAAAAAAACACAAAACAAATTTTGAAAAATATGTGGAATAAATATTGATTTGTAGAAGTATAAGTATGTTAGTTTATTTGCTCACTTGATAGATTCATTCTGTTTTATTCGTAATAAATATTTTACGTTCTATTCAACTATTCAATATGTATATGGAAAATTATAAATACTTTAAATTTGATTAGCTAGTGCTTACATCAACCAATCTTATTATAACGAAATATAATAAAATTTTGAAGAATTAAATTTAAAAAAAAAAAGCCATAATCAAGAAACGATTGTAAACAAATTCTAGCATTGTGAAATATAATTCAACTTCAAATAATAATGTACATCCTTTACTTTCCTCTAATTCCCTTTCTCTCCCTCTCTCTCTCTCTCTCTCTCTCTCTCGATGGTTATACAGTCCTTCAAAAAGCTTATCCTCTTACAGAATCTGCATCCATTCTACTCTGTTGTGCGCTTTTGAAACCAATTATCTGTCTTCACGGTTCAGATATCAACAATTGCATTATCTTGCCAACGCTTCCTAGATCTACCAATTGATCTTTTGCCTTCTGGTCTTCCCTTCCAAGAATATCTTCGCACAACGACAATGACTCATTCTAACTAAATGTTCCAAATATCTTAGCCTATTAATACTAATAAAATGGATAATGTTGACTTCTTTATATTCTTGTGTAATTTCATCATTCCATCGAATTCTCCAGAAGACATTACCATTAATTGGACAAAACATTCTACGGAGAATTTTTCTTTCGAACCATTCTAGTAAATCTTTCTCATTCTATGCTAAAGTCCACGTCTCTGATGCATGTTACTACAGGTTACCTTTAATTCTATTTTCAGTTAATTAATCAATTGATTCATAATTATTGTTCATTCTAAATTTCATTTTCAATTATATTTTCGTAAAAAAGGTTTTAGTACATTTAAGTGTGTAATATTTTAAATAAAGCCAAAAAAATGAATAAATAAATAAATATCAAAAAATTGTATAAAATTAATCACGAATTCTATAAGAATTGATATTTTGAATTCTTGAAATAGTAATTTTAATATTTTATTTGTTGTAACATAGTAACATATAATACTAATTTCATAATCTGAATCGATAAAACAATGATGCTGTGCTATGATGTTAGATGAGAAGATCATAACGATGATGATGATGATGATGATACTAATATCTTTCATTTTAAAAATATTACATAAATCAATATATAGTTTTTGTTTTCAAGAGATAAAAAAAAAATTGAAAAATCATATTATAAATAATTGTAATTGTAATTGCAATAAATAAACATTTTAACTAATATTGACGTTCATAACCTTTTGAAAAGTGTAATCATTTTATAACTCATTAATACTATATTACATACATATGTATGTATATGCTCGTATATTATTTTTTTCTTCTTCTTCACTTTATTTTTTTTTTCTGTTATTTGCTTTTGTTAATTTTGTTTTTTTCTTTTCTCGTGTATTCTTTATTGTTTGATAAATTTATACAATAGTTCATATTCGTTGAATAAATTTGTAATAAATTTTTATATATTTATTTGATATTTTTACTCGTACTTGTAAGTGTAGTACATATGTACTATATACTCGCATTTATAAGTGTGTGTGTGTGTGTGTGTGTGTAAGTGTGCAAATTCATTATAAAGATCAGAGATTCTAGAATCAAATACGAATTGTATATGGTATATAAAATGTACATTTACATTACAACACCAACACAGAAAAAAAAAAAAAAAAAAAAAAAACAAAATAAAAACACACTACTCAGAAAGAATGATCCAATCATGATCGATCAGCAGGTGTTTGCCAATCAATATCACTATCACCTCCACCTTTATAATGTAACGTACATACATACATATTATTACCTATATATACATATTATGTACCTCATTTAATTCTATCTTTATCATCATCATTATTATTATTTTAATAATAATAATCAGTATTTAACATCAACGTACATAAATCTAAATCAATATACTATATCTAACTAATAAATAGTACAAAAAAATATTATAGGTATATTATTTTGCATTTACATTACACATTTACACAAATATGTACATGTACATACAATCGTATGTAAGTTTTAAGTATGTACATAGACTTTTATTAATTTTATTTGTATACGATTTATAATAAACGCACTTTAATTGTACACAAACATATACATAGATATATCTATGTATACTAGTAAAATGCATTGCATATTATATTGATTCCATAATGCACTGAAAAAATATCTTATATTCATACAAGATATAAGTACTTATGTACATATGTATATATAAATATACTATCGTATTATACATATGTAGATACGTGTACATTTGCAGATATGTATGTATATTATTTTTTGATATTTTCTTTGCCCATTTATAAAAAAAAATTTTTTAAAATCATTGCAAAATATTATTATCATCTACATTAGATACTCGTACATGTACTCACATTTATAGATAGATTTATAGTCTTTATGTGTTTTGCACTATGTATATGAACAATTTTTTGGATTTTTTTTTTTATTTTAATATTTATTTTTGTTTCGTTTATATTGTGAGCTTATTGAAATTTCATTGGATTTTATTACATACATACACACAAAAAAAAAAAGATAAACAAAATAAGCAGACAGGTACAGTATGGATTATGTTTTTCTGGTCAAAGGTTATTTTAATCACACACATAAGCATACGAGTATAGTACCTATATACTTGAGTTTTGAATAGGCAAAACAAAATGCAAATTTTAATATTTTACCAATTTATATGTATTTTTAACAGTGAAACTAAGTATATAATAATGAGAAATTTCAAACTACATTTACTATATACGATTACTATATACAGCAACAGCAGCAGCAGCAATAACAACAACAGGTACATCTGTTCATATACATATATATAATACACATCCGCATATTGCACACAAGTACCACCGTCATACAACGTTTTATATAATGTATTCATATTTGCAAATTTTATAAAATTGAACATAATATTATTAGGTACTCGTATGATGATGGTTTTATTTTTTCTATATCTATAGCGTAACACACTGTCCATTTAATTTGTCTTCGTCTTCGTCATAGTCCTCTTATTTTCGTATTAAGCATATTTTTCTACTTCGTTATTATTTTTCTTTTATTATTTTTCTTGATTATCATAAAAAATTTTTTGTGAACTTTACTACTCTACTGTAATACAACACACATATGAGTACATTATTTACCTACATTCATATATAGTTAGTTGGTCGTATGTACAATTGGGACTATAATCTAATGTTATGAATTTATAATCTCTTTTAATGTACATCTAGATATTTTTACTAGTTTCTTAATAGTTATTTAATAACTTTCTGTTAAGTTCAGTCAAATTCATGATTTTTTTTTTAGATTATAATAATTATAATTATAATGTGTTGTAAAGTTTATGTCATGGACTACTCATGTAATTTCATTTTATTATTATCTTTAACGCTTTTACCATCTTTTACCTTTTACTTTAACTATCTATAGCTACTAACACATATTTAATAAAAAATCTATAGTTGATTAGTTTTAAAAACTATTATTAAAATTATATGTGAACTATACGAATATCAAAATATTCGGATTACAAGCACAATTTTTTCTTCTTCTTTTTAATTTTTCCTTTTTCTATAAACAAAAATAATATTATTAGTCAAAAGATATTAAAGATATTAACTATACATATACAAGAACTGATTCCCATTTAGTTGAACATAAATTTTTCTGTTATTACATATTTTTAAAAAAAAAATTTTATACATACAACACAGCTTATACTCATATTAATAAGTAACGTTATATTGCTGTACATTACATGCATATATTTAATTTAATATATAATAACAAATCTTTAAAATAGTAAATTTAATTGTATGCCATTCATTTTTATATTTCCCTTCCCTTATAATATTAATAAGTAATATTATAAACAAAAACATATTTAAAAAACAAACAGGAATCATCAAAATATCTAACACTTTAACAGCGAAATGGGTCTGATTTAAGAAAGAAATTTTTTATTAACAATTTTAAAATAAAGTGGTGGATAAAATTAAATGGATACTTACACAATTTATCATAAAAATTTTAAAGTTGCAGTATTCTCTGATTTGTAATTGTAATTCTGTATTGGTATGTATTGGCGAACAAGTTTTCAATATAATTTTCCCTATTGCCAGTCTGAGATTAGAAATACAACCCAACTTCAATCTCTTTTTCTTCTTCCATGGGTTTTACAGTCTGTGAAGTGCCCGGGGCTGCCCCGTTCCGGCTTACTTTCCCATACTTTTTTTGGTACCCTTTCATCTTTAATTCTGAGTAGATGGCCGGCCCAACCGTTTCAGTCTATTAATTCTCATGAAAGTTAAAACCTCAACCTCACTCTAGTGTAATCTGGGCTGGACAGAAAAAGGATAGCGTTATAGAATTTTTTGAAGAAGCTATAAAAAATCGAATGTAGATCGGTATTACGAATAATCTCGGCTACATTGTAAATGTGTCTTAAAAAGTAATTTGATAAAACAATAAATTTATTTATGGTGAACGAATAATTTCGAACATTACTTTTGTACGATATAAAAATTTTTCAAAAAGAAATTTCCTTCTTCAAGTAATAAATAAAAATCTAACTATATATACATGAATATATGAATATGTATGCATATATGAATGTGTAAATATACACACAAAACTCTCGTAAAAGCGTGTGCTTCATACGATGCTGTAAGGAATATTACATACTACACACAAGAAAGTACTATGTGTGTATAAAAATCATTTAAAAATTATATATTCATATCTATACATATTATGTACTTACCAAGCTCATATATAAGTATTTACATTTTGTATTATAGTAACTACATTAAAATACACACATTCATACATATAAAATCAGCATGAGATTTCATCTAATTTGTGATATAATTTGTTTAAAGTAATTGACAGGCTAAACACAGCAGGTGATCATCTTATATACATTTCTTAGAGAGCAATTTAATCCACACCATTGGTGGTGGTGACTGATTTTTCAAATAACATACATACATATGGATTTATGTACAAAAATTTAACATTCTAACACAATATTTAAAATACATAGTACGGGGGATGGAGATTATATCAAGATGATGGGAGTCTGTGTTAAAAGAATATCATCTTGTTTTCTTATAATAATAAAAATAATATTGTATCATAACGTTATTTATATATGTATGTATGTTATGTATAGATATACGCAAATACAATTGTGTAATGTATTACTTACATATGTTTCAGTGTGTATACAAATGAACAAATAACAAAAATATTCCATGATGCCAATACATACAATATGAATGGTGATATATGGGTGAATGGAATTTTTATTTATGTACATCGTAGACAAAATTGTTAGGTGTACATGTAAGTATCATATACTCGTTTGTATAGGATTTATTTTTTATTTTTCATTATATTTCTTTCTTGTAAACTCAGTTAAATATGAACTATATTAATTTGAATCAAAAAAACAAAAAAAAATATGAATGTGCTTTTGGCAATATTTGTTATTTTAATACAAAGATTATATAAATGCCATCGCATCATTGATATAACACTTATAGGTATTATCTTGTATTTGAGTATATATGGAGTCATTAAAATTTCTGCTATTAGCAATTATAATACGAGGTGCAAAAAAAATACTATCCATTACACATAATGTGCCATGTAACTCTTCTTATTTACAATAAAATAAACTTTTCATTTTCCTTTTCCTTTTTAATGATTCACTGAACTACATTCTCATATGCGCATATGAACAGATTCTCATTCGTATATAGGCACAAATTTGTGCTATTATTATATTTGTTAAATACTTATTTATTGTTATTGGATGATATTTAATAATTTTGTCACTATATGAAAAAAAAACAACATCACAATAAACAGAAATCATTTCCACTTCTTTCACATATAGATAACTGATATCTACTTGCGTATGTCCTATAGAAAACATTGTAGAATTGCACAAAAATTTCAACTGCATATACAGAGATTTGCTGCATTTTATCTATTCTTTTATTATTATATTTTTCCTTCGTTTATGATTATCCTCTTCTTTGTTGTATATGTACATAATATGTATGCGCTACAATATTTTCAAAGCACAAAAAAAAAAATCCAAAACCAAATGAAAGAACATATATAAATGAATAGACGAGCAAAAAAAAAAAAAAAATTAACATTTTAAATGAAAGTCAAGAAAAATTACGTGCCGCCCAGTTTTATTACACGGATTATTATAGATAAAAATACATTAAATTTACTATATGTAAATATGATGTACATACTTTTTGTGTACGATGAGCCAATATAGTCTTTTAATTTTTTTTTTTACTTATTTTCATTATTTTTGTGTATTTTTGTATATAATCATAAAATTATCCATCTATAAAATAGCCAACTTAATAACAACCGAGATATATACGATTTTGAAGGTACATACATAATATATATAATGAAGATGGTATATTGTATCCAAACATCATATAAAATACTTATATAAGTATATACATATACTTACTTACATTTTGTATATTAATAATAGAGTAAAATAAAAGATGGACATGTGAATTATTGAATTGCACTACGGCTTCAATTGCAATTTTTTCTGAGAAACAAATTTTTTATATATCATTCATATATAACAAAAAATATTATAAATTGTAATTTTATTACATATCTAAAAGTATCTATGTATAGGTAAACCATATAAATAATAACTAATATCTAATATGTACATATATATGTACAATGTGATTAAGTGCTTGTATGAGTATATGTGTACATAATGTACATATGTATGATTGTTGTAAATATGTATGTTTGGTAATCAAATGAATTTGCGAATACATTAACCTTGTTATACTGTCGCAATATTTCTTGAACTGGTTTCTTATACCTATATATTCTTCTTATATGTATGTTAATATATTTATATATGAGTATAATATTGTATAAATGTATTATATACAAGTGCAAATATACGTTCATACACACATATGTTATGTACAATGAAAAAATTTATTTTTGGAATCTTTTCTCCTATATCTTTCTAATATTATTTTATTACCATTATTATTATTATTACTAATACTTATGTATTTCGTATTAATAATGCAGATATATATACACATGTGTGAAAAATAATGACAGTACCAAAATTTCATATACTTATAATTTTTAAAATTCTACTATCCTTTATTCTATTTAAAACAAACAAAAGAATGATATGCTGTCATTAGTGTGACTATTGGAAAGAGTCGAATTGGATCATTTCCAATCATTACTACAAAAGATATTTTGCCTCCTTGTGATAGGCAATTTTTCATAAATTTTTACAAATCGCATAGTTCTTAGCTATAATATGTATTCTACTTAACCATGGCATCTTTCATGGGTGTCTCGTCTTCAAATTTGATTTATGAAACGTTGTATTGAGATGGATGAATCCAACTTAATGTTTATTTCAAATATTTCTTAATAAGGAGACTAATACGCATCTTATTTTGCAATAGTAATCACGTTTCTATATCTTCTAATAATATTTTTAGTCTTTGAATTCTGATGACGTTTTAACATTTATGCTGAGCATCTTCTCCTCAACAATCTTGTATAAATTTGTAGATTTTGGATTGTTGAAACAAATTTCTTTGATAAAAATATTATTTTTGTTTATTTCGGACATGTTATAAGGCTTGTTGATAATATTTCCATAAAGATAAGCTAGTATTTGGAAAGATGGAAAGTAAGCAGAGCAGAAGAAGACCAAAGAAACGTTATATAGAAGATATTAAAGAAGATATCAGGCAGCTAGGCATAGATGACTGGAAAAATATGACAATGGACAGGAACATCTTGAGGCAGATCTTGGTGGAGGACAAGTTTCACAAAGGGCTGTAGCACCAATGATGATTATGATGTAACAAACTGACCAGAATTTTAAATATTTTATATAAAATTTCAGCACTACTATTATTTTACACATGTGCTGTGTAGTATGGGATTGTATTTAATACACATAATTTTTATCATACACATTAAAATGAAAATTTCATAAAATCTCCATACAGCACTAAATAAATAAATAAATAGGTACATCTGGATGTAAAATATAGATAAATGCAGATGAATCTTCTTTGGTAATGTATTTACGTGTGTGTGTGTGTGTAAGTGAATTTAATAGAACAACAATAATATGAAGAAAAAAACATTTTTTTTTTTTTTTTGAAAAGGTGTTTCAAATTATGAGAATATTCATAATATTCATAATTAGATAGTTATTTAATTTTATTATTTATAATATGAATACAGAGAAAATAAAACATTTTTGACAACTTTACGGTATATGATAAATACATCATGAATGTTTGTAATTTAAAATGAAAAAAAAAAAAATGAAATAAAATAGAAATAATAATAATAATAAAATAAAGATGATAAATACTAATAAAATTTAATAGAAAATCAGATACGAAAAATATCACACAGAATTATGTACGTTTATATACATACGAGTATTTATGACAAATTTTTTAGATATGAGAATTAAAATAATATAATATTCTTTCTCATTTGTGGTATAATATTTGCATTGCACATTAAAATAAATTGAATGGTTGGTCTAGAATTATTCTCCTTCTTTCATTGCTGCTTTCAAATTCAAGCGAGTTAACGTTTCTTGTTCTGAGTCTTTTTCAAACTTGGCGGTCTTGCGTATCATCATCATCATCGTCGAGATCACCTTCTCTCATGACTAGAATAATTTTTATATAGAATTTATTTCCAAAATAAAAATGAAAATACATATAAGAGATATACGTACTTCCTGTGACTATATATGTACGATGCATAGAATTGATCATATTTTAATGTGAAAATTTCCAATATGTAGTACAGTAATCTTTGGACTGTGGGTAATTGAATTTTCACTTTCTGTAACCAATTTGCTTTGTAGAAATTTATTGTAAATATATTTTTGCATATTATAACGAAAATTTCACATAATAATAGTACAATAATATAAATATTTTTTTCTCTTTCTATATAAATTCATTTTGAATTAACTTTACAAAAAAAATGATAAATTTTTTCTCTTTTTTTTTATTGGAAACTAAACGGAAATGACGACAATTAATTTAAAAAGTAGAAATAAAAACCTCTGAACAAATATGATGAGTTTATCAATTTTAGTTTTCTTTTTTATTTCCTTTTCATCATCTATGATAAATTTTTTTTTTTTTTAAAACATTTTAATTATTTCTTATATACAAAAGTCAAACAGAAATATGCTCTCTAATCGAAATTAAATTCATTTTATGCTCCCATCCATATATGATTTACAACAAGCAATTTTTATTTATTTTCATTTAATATATTTTTTTTCTTCTTTCATTTTTTTTTTAACAAATAAAAATAGTGAAAAACAGAAAACGAATAAATTGTTTTTCCTTTTGTTTTTCTTTTTGCTTTTAATTGATAAAGTTTATAAGTGTATACACAATACCATACAAAAAAAAAAAAAAATTGTTAAGAAATCAAGAAAATCATCATCATCATCTTCATAATTATCATTTTAGTTTTTTTTTTTGTTTTGTTTTGTTTTACTTTTGAATAAAAAACTAAAAATTCTCTTAACATTTTTCGATTTATTAGTATCATTATTTTCTATATATGTATGTACGAGTATATGTAATATGAAAATAAAAATATATAGGTACCCATAGTAGAAGTGAACAAAGAAGAAAATAATGCAGCAATAACTGAATTTCAAAACATGAAAAAGATTATATAGTATATATATACAAAATGTATATGCAACAAACAAACAAACAAACAAATAAACAAAACATAGTAAATAAGTACAAAAATTTGAAAAAAAAAAACATAAATTTTTACATTAAAAAATTACAATCATTACTCAAAAGTACATTACAAAAAATTTTTTTTCCATATAAGCACACATACACATGAACAGATAAAATATGATATTTATATAGATATGTAGATGTACATAATAGTATTTAATTTGTATGTTGTATAGAAAATATGAATTTATATTATTTATTGCAGTAGCACTTGAAGGTAATTGAACCTTACAGGATAATGAAAAACCCTAATTTCTCATTAGATGACACTTCACGTTCACTCCCATGATAACGATAATTATATTATAATACTGATTATACCTTATATCATACCTATACCTATACATATATAACTGAAAAATCTACACAGATATGTACATTTATATGAACGAGAGTATATACATATGTATATATCTTCTACTTGACATATTCAAAGCATTCAACTAAATAGATTTGTAAGTACATTACATCGATGAATACACATACCACGTACATAATACTTACAATGCGATATTACCCATAAATTTACTTGTACTATTGTATACATATATGCATTTATGTAAATATTTTTGCAGGTACATATACAGATAGACACATATTGTACATACATACCTATATATGCTCCTGCGTAATTATCATAGTTTTTCAAAGTTATAACAAATATCAAAAACAACAATTAGTAATAATATTTAAATTTACTTATAAGTTTTGTATGAATTTCATATGTAAGTATCTACGAATATATTGTGTATGTATTAAAAAAATATATACATATGTATATAATCCAGCAGCCAAAAGCAACTCATCTTTTTGATACAAAACATTAACTTATTTCATTTAACCAAAAGGTATTATAGAAAATTATATCTTTATGTATATCATTTCTTTATTTGTATACTCGTATACTTACATCATATCTAGAAAGAATATAAAATATTTCATTTGTATATAATGTTCATATGAATTTAAATTTTTGTATTCATATATAATGTACGTATACGAATGAATATTTGAAATCTCATCATCACTACAAGCCTACAAGTACATACATATGTATATATACCATCATTATCAGCATCATAGCATCATAGCATCATCATCATCAGCATATTATCGTCATCATAGTCATCATAGAGTCACATTGTAGAACCTTTAAATATAGCGAAATATTTACATACATATCTACATACATCTTTCGTATATTGCATAGATACTGATTATATTTTAGATATAATATTCACACAAAATGCACACCACATGAATATAATGTATATATAGATAGATAGTACTCAACTCATAAAATAAAAAAAAAACTTTTTTTTTATAGATAATATACACTCATAATAGTGAAAAGCTTAAGGCGTTTAAGAAATATATGTAATAAAAACAAAAAATTAATTACCGTGCTTCTGAGATGGATTCGTTCAACAATGATGATTTTTCGCATCTTCAATTTTTTTTGTTGTTTTTTTCTTTTGTCTTTTTCTTGTTCTTTCTCTTTTGTATTCTTTTATATTTTCTATTATTTTTGTTTTATTTTTTTCAATAATTTCTGCACAACAAATCGATATGTGCAGTTCAATCAACCTTTTCTTAATAAATGTTTTCATTTTTTTGGTTTTTGTTTTTTGCTTTTAATAAATTAGCTGCATTATCATAGATTGTATAGATTTTAACTATATACTTATAGTACATTTTATACGAGTTAGTTGAATTATATTGCATCAGATCTTATGATGGATATATTTAGAAATTTCAAAAACGAAACTAAACCAAATAAAAAAATAAAAATAACACAATAATAAACTGAGAAAATCATGTGCACTCTATTAAGATATATAAATATACAAAAATAAAAATAATAATAAATACTCTTTATGTACTTATAATAATATAATATGAAATAAAATTAAAATCTAAAAGATGAAAAAAAAAAAAAATAATACATTTTAAAATTGAATGAACACACACACGCACATAATTATAGATTTATTTGTATATGCTTACACAAAGTTAGATATATTCATACAGTACATATAAATCGTAACACATACGTACATCTGGGTATCGGATTTATGTGTATATTATGTATTGAAAAAGATACTAGATCTTTGTCTATATAAATATCTCCATAATATTCATCCTAAGTATATGTATATGATACATATACAACATGTTGCAAATTAAAAAAATTGCATAATAACCACCGTAGGCTTAAGAAAATAATTTTCTTTATATATACAATTCTTATAATTTTTATATTGCACTCCTCTCTGTACTACTATGTGTATGGGTAACAAACATTATATGCGAACAATTAAAAAATGAAAAATAAAAAATTAACTAATTTTCTTTCTATAGTTTATGCATTAGGGTATGTGTATATCAACTACAACTACATACAGACAATTATAATACTGATTACTATTTAAATGCTATAAGTATACCTTACTCATATTTATGTAACATAACATACATATGTACATACATTTTATCTATGACTACAAATAAATACAAAAAATTTTTATAATGTGTAATGGCACTTATCATTTTTATGTTCATTTTATTTATTTTTATTTTTTTATTTTTTATTTTTTGCTCATTTAAGTTGCGTTACGTTACGTTTACTCGTACATTGAATTACATCTAGAGTAGATTTGTTCTTTTAGATAAGAACGCTAAATAAAAATCTTTAAAAAAATAAATAAGTAAAAATTAATGCATCTAAAATATATATACATATGTATATAGGAATCAGTCAGTCAGTCATTCATTCAGCATCACTATTTGCATTTATGTACTATGTATATGTACATTCTCTATAAAAATATTATCCCATCATTGGCTATACTAATGCGTTCAATTATTTATCAAATTGCAGATACATAGTACATACATGTACAAGTATATATTTTTGTACATTTCAGTATTTCATCTTTTATTTTATTATCATTTTTTTCTTCTTTTTCTTATTGTTATTTTGCACTCACTTGAAAGTTCTTGACGCATTCAGTTAGATTAGTAATTTATTGTGAAAATTGTTCTATACCACTTCAAAAATAGCAAAATAGTGAAAATAAAATTAACAAAAAAAAATGAAAGAAAAAAAAATAAGATAAAGTGCCTTAATTTCTTTTCTTATTCACATGTATTTCTTTTTTCCTTGTTTTTTTTTTTTTGTTTGGTTTCTATAAAAATGAGAAAAGATGATTTTCATTTTTCACCATTCTTTTATATGTACGAGTATTTATTTTTATTTCATCATTCTCATTTCCTCTTTTGTACATACGAATGACTGCCTATTTATTTATTTTATTGCAAAAAAGCAAAAAAAAAAAAAAAGAAAGAGACTGCGAACAAAAATGCTTGATAGAAATGTGAATGTTGTGGTCTTAATCTTCCTAAGGTATGATGGTATTAGCTAGTCCTTTTTTTTACTATATTATTTTGTACTCATTCTTATAAATACTTATTACAATTATTATTGTTTTTCATTCTTTATTACACTTTTTTTGTTTTATTTATTTATTTTTTTTTTTACAGTTTTTTGTACTCATCATAGAGTCATACTTTTAATAATGCATCCGCTCATGTATGTACACATATATGAGCATTCACAAAATAACAAAATAAATATGAAAAGAAAGAAAATACAAATTATAAAACATTGAAATGATTAATTGGAATTTTTGATGTTTACAAAATGCTGTCATTATAACATAATGTTCGAGTTCGAGTGTATGTGTAGCAGTAACAATGAATAATTCTCAGATTATAGTATTTATTCATGTCTTCATACAATACGAATACATGAAAGAAAAATAAATTAAATTAAATAAATAAGTAAAAATTAACACTTTCATGCTTTTGATATAATTTTCCTTAATATTCCATCATGAATTTTATTCCAAATTTATGATCAATTCAATTTTCTGGTGTTACCAAAATACTTATTTTTTTTTGTAATTGATCACTAGATGAATATTTGAAGAAAAACACGTAGGAAACTTCATTTTTTGAATCACAAAAATAACAAATACATATATGTACATACGAGTACTATTTCACATAAGATTTGAAAAATAATACAGTTTCAATAAAATTAACAAAAAAAAAAAAAAACACAAAACTTTTTATACATAAATATTCAAAGTGATTTCATCTTTATTCGGTAAAAGGATGAAATTCAAGATTTAAATGATAAGAAAAATGAGAATATTCACCTAATAAATAAATATTTATAATAATTTTTAAATTTTTAATGAAAACAAAAAAAAAAGCAAAAAACATACTCACATAAATTATACACTTAATATAATGATCTGTTTTTTTTTTCTAAATACATATATGGAAAAAAAATTTGATATGATTTTATGTCAACTCTGTACGTAGTACACCAACAAATAGAAAATGAAGCAAATAATAATAACAAAAACTCATTTGAATTATTATATTATTATTTATTAAAATCAACATCTTGTTAACTACTTTTGCAATTTATTTTATCTATAATATATGTACATACCATACCTCCTGTGGTGTATATGTAGTGTATAAAATTAACAAAATTTAGAAAAACAAATAATACAACAAATAAAATAAAAACGAAAAAACATTTAACTCCATTCTGTGATGATTAATAATAAAATATATAATCATGGGGTATTCTCATCATCATATAGGTACGCCACAATAGTACGAGTAGTATTCTATACACATCGTGTAGTACACTCGTATTTTCTTTGTTGGGAAAAGGTTGTTTTTCTCTCTGAGTACATAGTGAATATCGTACATGACAAAACACAAAAAATCAATTATCAATATTTAATACTTGCTCCTCCCCTTTTATACATAATCTGTAGCAGTGGAGTTCATTGACTGTAACAGTACCTATTACGCTACGATAGTATGAGTAGTATTTCACACATCATGTGTAATTGTATTTTCTATCTTCATCTTCACAAAAAGTTGATTTTTCCTTCCCCAGTAGAATGCAAATATTGTACAGTATGAACACGGAAAATCAACTAACAACATTTTATAGTTGCGTCCTCTGAGCGAAGAACACTTCACATAAATGTGTATTTCTTGAAGACTTATAAATAGTAATTCACTTTTTCGTTCTTCTACGACAAAAACACGATAGAAAGTTATTAGAATGTTAATGAATACCCTAAAAGAGAAAAACAATCCAAATACCAGTATGTAAATTAAATAATGATATACTCGTACATAGTTAGTCAAATATTTAAAACTGTAATATGATACGAATACCCTCTGTTATACATAAAATCTGATAATTTAATCAGTTTCTTTTTTTTTTTTTAAATACGAACTACGAAGCATTTATGGTAATCATATCAAATTTTTATTTTTACTATGAAGGAAGAAATTTAAAAAAATAAATTTTTTTTAAAGAGATTTTTTTGTTTTTGAATTACGAAATGATTTGATTGAATTTATGAATATCACTTTAAATGCATATAAACTCCTTCTTTCACGTTATTTGTTATCACATTGAATAAATGTTGTTGTTTTTCGTTTAATTGAAATATATTAGGTCAAAATAAGTAAGAAAAGTAGAGAAAAAAAGAATAATAGTAAGTAAAAGTAGCTTGAAAAACAGGGAATTAAATATAATACTTCATATCACGAAAAGAAACAATGTGTAATGATGTGTAATACTTATATTGAACATTTTGTACGTATTTATACAATAACTTAAATTGATCGTTATTGTAATTTGGATTAGTAGAAAATTAAAATCATTTAACATTATCTTAAGACTTATATTACATATATGGATCATATACCATTTTTATTTATATATATGTTTTTCTATATGAACATTACATTATAAAAAATAGGTCAAATTAAAAATTATTATTTATATTTAATATTTCAAATGTTTTATTTTATCATGTATATCTACACATATGCATGCATATGAGTGATGATGTACTCTACTTTTTACTACTGACGTACATATTTTCTGTAGTTTAATTAATCAACTCCATAAACTCATTTTCGGTATGTTTGTTATTCAATTAGTTTTCATTTAATATGTACTCAAGTTAGTCTGATTAATGACTAAATTTTGCTTATAGATTACACACAGGCACGTAATGTAAACAATTTACTATATGTACACATATGTATACGTTTATTAATTATCTTTTGTATTGAAAATTTAATGTGTATATGCAAAAATAATTAATACCCACCCGCATATCCATATCATATGCTATATACTTTTTTTCTATTATTTACTTTTCACTTTATTTCTAATTGGGATGCAAAACAATAATTATTATAATTATGTATTTTTCTCATTTTGAAAATAAATTTCTTCTTATTATTTAAATTGTTTCAAATAAATTACCAAATAATTTCTCAAAAATGCTCAGTTAAAATTTAATTTCTAACATACATTTTACTTTAAATTGTGTTACCCATATTTAAAGCACAAAATATTCAAAGAAGAAACGAAATTAAAGTGGTTCCGCCCAAAAAATCATTTCAAATTTTTATACAAAATCATATATGTACATATCTACACATTTACATTCTAATGTATGTAATGGAATTTCATTGGAGAAATTTTTTATGGCATGACCATATAACGATATAAGACCCTAAAGGTGTCTAATAATAATTTCAACGAAAATTTACTTAACTTCTAAACGAGCGTTTATATGCATACATAGTTGTATAGACGTGTATAATCTAAAAATGTATTAAAAAACTAAAAAATTAAAAATCAAATCAAAATCAGACATAACAAGATCTAGATATGTGTTCGTATACATAAAGAATTGTAGTATGTATATGTTATACGATAATTGCTAATTTGTAAAATATAAAAGCAGAAACAAAAACACGATGCATGGGAATTAGGTTAAGAAATTGTTGATGTATTTTAGACTCTGAATTGAAAATAATCAGAATTATAAATCAGTTTAAAGATCTTCTTTACGTTTAATAAAACATTATTATATCAGTATGTATTTAAATATATATTCTTGTATGTACAGACCCATCTGATGGTCTTATTAGTTTGAAACAAAAAAAATTGAAAATAAGAAAATCATATTTAATGATTCATATACCTACTTATGTATACATATAATTGTATACATTTAACAAATTCATAGACTCAAAAATAAAGTATGTATAGGCAAAATTGAAATAATTTCCCATTACATACAAACAAGAGGAAGATAAAAACAAAAAGGAAGTAATAAAAATTTTACAAAAAAAAAAAAAAAGAAGAAATTTAAAACTTAAAAAATATAAAAATTGAATAAAAGAAATTAATAAAACAAAAATGTACCACAATTGAATAGAATCATATAATAATCGTTAATTTATATTAAAAGAAATTAGTAATCAATTTTTATATTTTATTTTTGAATTCAAATTAAAATGCCTAAAACATTGAATAACTTGAAAAATTAAAAAACTTTCTATTATATTGAAAAATGAACGAAACTACATAGGTAAGGTACTTATGTAGGTAGATGCTTTATTTTCTTTTTTTAAATTAATTTGAATTAAACTGTATAATGTAATGTAATTGACTTTTTAATTTTAATTTAGTATTTGATCATCAAAGAAATTATTGCTTAAATTATTGCATTAAAAAATTCTTTGAAATGATTTCAAAATTTTTTTAAAAATCATTTTAAAAATCAATTCGAAATAAGTATTTCAAACATTTGTTTATTATAAAGAAATTCAGTATTAAATTGATGCTTTTAAACATAAGAAGAGTAAATATTTGAACTAAAAATTTTTTTTTATTATGTATTTTTTGCATTTAAAAAATTGTTGAATTGAAAATAATTATGAATTGATGATGATATTCAATATTCTAGAAAATTCAATCGGAAAATATATACAAATAATATTTCTTCTTATTGATTCAAAAACAAAATGGATTTCATTCAATTTAAAATAATTTTTAATGTTTCGAGGAACTTTTGAAAAGGACTTTGCCAATCGTTTGAAAATTGTTTAAATTTAGACAGTCACAAAGAGTACATACTTGTACAATAAAATTACACATTTGTTTTGTCTACTTTTTGTACTTCTCAAATGCTCAGGAGTTGAATGGACATGTTTGTTTACAAATGAAAATGTATGTCAAAACATTTTTCGGTTTTTCTTGTTTACACTGAGATAGTTTCGATCTGACATTCTTCACCATATACTCACCTTCGTACTCTCCTAATATACAAAAGGAAACAAGAGGAGAAACTAATCTTTCTATCGTAAGATTAAACGTATCTTTCTACTTTGCTTTCTACTTCTCTTTCTACATCTCGAATAAGCAAGAATTTAATCATCATGTTTGTTTACAAGTGGAAATACAGATCAAAACATTAATCCGGTTTCCTTTCGTTTATACGGATCTAGTTTCTCCTCTCCGTTTCTTGGGTGAAATATATACCACACTGTAGTAGGCTTAAAAATTTAAAATTAAAAATTTCAAATCGAAACTAGATCTGTGTAATCAAGAAAAACGTATAAATGTTTTGACCTATATTTTCATGTGTAAACAAGCATGGTCATTGAACTATTTAGTATCTGAGAAGTACATAAAGAAAAGTGGAAAGATGAAGTAGAAGAAAAATCAGAAAGATATGCGAATATTAGTTTACCTTCTCTTATTCTTGTGTAAATTATGTATATACTACTCCAAAAATGAATTTGTGAATGTGACTTTCATACTGTCCTTATATTCACACCTTCGAGATTTGGCGTTCGGTTTGAGCGTTTGAGTGAACCATCTCAGCCTAGAAAAAAAAAATCGGGTATACTTATTCGTTCATATGATGATCGACACATGAATTTATGATTAATACACTTAGGAGAATCTGAGCTTTGTATATTTATCTTCTTTCTACACTTATTTTTATATGAATTTATTTATAAATTTACAATTAAAACAGCAGGAAATTTACCAATTTTTTTCTTTATAAAATAAAAATGAAAATTTCTTTTATTTAAATTCTTTAAATGTGTACCTACAAAATAATAATGATAATATTAATGAATCTTCATTCCACGTACTATCACCAAACTACGTATCGCATACGTACGTACACATATATCTATGTAAATATATTACGTATAATTTTTTTTTTTTTTGCTATTCCCCCTTTTTTTTTTTTCTTGTTTAATTTTTTTTTTTTTAATAATCAAATAAAATTTAATCATTTTTGACAGTTTTAATTTAATAAAGAATTTCGCAATAAAATGTTTATTATTATTATTATGTACACAGATATATTCACATACTAGTACATATATATATATACATACACATACATACACTACTTGTGATTTATATATGATATGATTTAAAAATTTTAAATTCATAAAGTTTGGGTGCGTCAAAATGAATTTTACTTTTATTACGAGTATTTATTTTTGAACTACTATAAAAGCATACACACATCAATTACTTTACGTATGTGCACGTTTGTGTGTGTGTGTGTATGTGTGTAGTGTACATACTAACTATACACTTCAAAGGAAAAATTAATTCATTCATACATTACATTATTTATACACACATTTTGAATGCCAACGCTAAATTGTAATCGACATTTTTTTTGTTTTTTTCATTTTTGTCTTGAATTGAGTTTCTTTCACTTTCCGTATGATATACATATGTACATGGTATATTTAAATTAAAATTATTATGGATCTGGAACGCATCGTTTTTATTCACATTTTATGTATTTATATTATATGGTGTATTACTTAATAATTTATATGGGCAAATGTTACAAATGTTTGTATCGATAAATTTATGTATGTATGTATGGATACGTACCTCTATGGATATGTGTAAATAAATAAAAATCATATATATATAAACATTAATAGTAACACACAATGTAATATATAATTCGATGACACGTATTTGATTGATTATCTTTTCTACAATATTATTAATAACAATACTAATGGTAAGTACAATAATAATAATAATAATAATATGTATACGCGTTTTAGATGGATACTAAAAAACTAAAAAAAATAAATACATAAATAAAATAAAATAAAAAAGAAAACGTACACAATTTAATATTTCCTATATATGTTTGTAGTACGCATTTATGTACTCGCATTAAAATAGTTCGTTTTTACATTAGGCAGTTATGATATACATTCAAATCCATATAAATATATTTTGACGTTGATATAACATGTGCACGATTTAATTCATGATTTGTAACATTAAAACAAAAAAAAAGACATACTACCAGCCAGCGAAAAAAAAAAAAAATAATTTAAATATGTGTTATGGTTTGCAAACTAATTTACATTACAACAAGAAATCGATTTCGTTATACACCGCAATTATCATTATAGATTGGCACTGTAGTCATATACGCAGTGCAGTATACAATACGATTATGTTTATTTCATATTAATATTTACGTACACTGTATAATACAACATTTATGCATGTATGTACAAATATGTAATTTTTTGCAGACATATTATCTACTGGTAAATATGTAAGTATTCATGTACGTAACATTTTTTTATTTTTAAATGAAACTTAGTAGAATCAAAATTAAATTATATTCGACTCTCTCATGTAAATAAACGCATTATTATTACAATATTTCACAATATAAATTTGAATTTTATTTGTAGGCGGCAATTTTTCGTTATAAATATATTTTTTAGCTCTAAAACCATAAATGGAAGACAGTGCAGTGCATGTAAATCAAAAAAATTCAATTTTCGTAATCAAAAAAAAAAAAATAAAAAATAAATAAATGTGAATGGTTTTAGTACACATGTGATTATGTGATTAATTTCAGGGCATTCTTTGAATATTAGTAAGGACTGGTGTATAGAAAAGAAAAGAAAAACACCAAATTATTCCAGAGTTAAGAAATTGAAAAATTCATTTTCAATATTATTTTTGTCAAATTTTGAAGAATAAAAAATAAAATTATCTTTCTACACTGTTCTAGACATATTTGACGAAGAAAATGAATTACAATTTAAAAGTCATTTTATTAAAATTTACCTTTCCTTCACTATGCATAAGAAGTGAAATATAAATGACAAGAACAAATGTATCATGATAATAATAACCAAAATATCATTACATGATCGATTCACGGTCAATTTAAATTTTCAACATGCAATTACATTTCATTATGTAAGTCCTCCCATACATAAAACAGGAAACATATATGTATCTACATCTGAAAATACTTTGTTCAATTTAACAAAATTGCATTTAACTTGTAAAATTAAGTCAATACATTGCAAAAACAGCAAATTGTACATATAATTTCGTATTCACAGATAATTTAACAAAATATAAATTATAATAATCACCATTAAATATCGTCCTTTATAACATAATCAACATGTTTGGCATCGTCATCTTCATCATCACATAGTCATCATATACCATAACTGCGAAACGAATACCAGATACCAGATACCAACAGTACCAAACTATGGATTTATACGAAGAAAGGAAATCAAAAAAGAAAAAAAAAATTTTTTTTGAAATTTAAATGCAAGCAAAACAATCAAACATTTAACAAAAATCTTCATCTCGTCATCATCTATCGTTGTCGTCATGATCATCGCATCGCATCGTCAACATCATTTTCATCATGCATTTATTTCGTTTATTCATTTATTCATTTTTTCTTCTTCTTTTATTTTTGCTTTTCTTTTGAATTTTATTTTATATTTTTTTTCTTCCCCAGATAGTTACATTATTAAAATAAATATCAGAAGGTCTCTGCTGCTATTATTATTGGATAATCTACATGTTTTAAGATGCGTGGTCGTGTTCTGATTCATATATACCTAGCGCTACAAACTTATAAATAAATCGACAATTTTTTGTTCTTCTTCTTCTTCTTGTTTTTTCTTTTTGCACATACATACATATGTACTTGTACAAATTTGCATTTTCGTTTTTGTATCAGTTTTTTTTTTTCTGTATAAAATGATATACGGAGTATATAGTAATATGCGATGTGTACTAGTATTATAGTTATTATTATGATGTCTTTGCATGATGATGATGATGATCATCATCATTATCATCAAATAAGAATGATCGTAGGTACAAATAAGAAAATTTTATACAAATAAAACATCTGAAAAAAAAAATTTGAAATGAAATGTAGGTATATAAAATACACATTCAACATTTAAAAGAAGAAAAAAAAATCAACAACAATAATAAACTACATATAAAGACAACTAAACTAAAAAAAAAAAAAATAAACCACAAGAAAATGTTTTAATATGGTGTGGCAATTATGTTGCAATATACAAATTCTAAATGAAGAAGTTGCAAATCATATTGACGGCGAACGTGCTGACGAATTATCTATATATATATATCGATGTAAATATGTATATGTTTATGTTCATTTTGTTTTGCTTGTATTATTGTTGCCAATCCACCAAATGAATATGACAAGTCGTGTGAAAAAATGAATCACATCATCACTATATAGTATATGATTATTATGATTATTATTGGAATTATGTTTTATACTGTGTAATTATCACACCTGATCAAAAAAAAAAAATGTATTCACTCATGCAAGTATGATACAATCATGTGCATATACAAAATAAAGAAATACATATGTGCAGGAATTAAAATTTATGCAATTATGTTCAAGGTGAAATTTTTTATTTATAGGATACTCGTACATGTAGTCTTCATTTCGAGGATATTATTTTCAAAAAGAACAATTTAATTTTATAAAAACAAATTTTATTTAAAAATTAATAAAATTTTGCCTAAAATCCTTAAAATTAAATTTTCCTGAATACGAATTCTACAAAATTATTGAATTTCTCTCCTCTCTAAAATAATCAAATTAGTGGTAGAGCAACCTGATCTACGTTTTCTCAAACAAGTCGTTTCGATTCCTATTCCCGTCCAAGTCAATTAATTTTCAGTTTTCCTTTGCGTATTTTCATCTTTCATTACCCCACCCACAAGTTTACTCCTCTTTGAATGAATACCAGTTTTCTGAGAAAAAAATTTTATAAGAATACTGATTCTACTATAGTAGCTATAGTCTACTTGTTGACGACAATTCTGTAACGACAAGTAAAGCAAATATTACTAACTAGAGATCAGTGTAAATTCTCTCATATAATACTCATATAATCGAGTTTGTTTCAATTTCTCTACCAACAAACTCAGTGGTTCTTTAGACTCACCACAATCCACCAACGTAAGAATATAAAAGGTGCGTGCATATGCATGGTAGAAAATAAGTTAGTTATCAGAAATCGCTTCGATGATTAAGACTATGTCCTGGTGCTCTAAAAAATAAATATATTATCAATTAATTTCTATATTGCGTGTACATTATACTCGCATTCCTTACTATCTTATTCGTATTATATTCATTTCATATAAACTTTTTTCGTTTTTTTTATATTTTTTTGAATTTTTTTTCTTTTTTTTTTATTAAATTGAAAAAATTTATTATCTGATTATTGTATATATACAATGAAAAATTAAATTACCATAAAATTGAATAAATAATACATATTATATTATAGAATAATCATATCATAATCGTACATATAATTGAATATTAAAATCACATTTAACATAATTATGCATCCATTTATGTACAGTGCATTCAATTTTTTTTACTATTTTTACTTTTTTTTTCAAATTCATGAATATCAATGAAAATGACCATGAGAATAATCAAGAAAATTGAGAAGTAAAAAATAAATTCCAAAGGAAAAAAAATGAATTAATGCTTATTCAATTTATCATTTTCTCAGATAATAAAATAAATAAAATTATGTACAGAATTCTATACTTAACTACATTTTTGTATACAACATTATTTTATATACTCATCTTTTTTTTTTGTATATTTTTTTCCTTGTTACTATTTTGTAATTTTATATTAAAAAAAAATTATTTTTTTTTTTTTTTTTGTTTTTCAAATAATCATCTCTCTATGAAGAATAATAGTGTTTTATTGCCAATATGCCAATATTTCTCGCCATTAAAATATGGAATCTTTATGATATAAATATTTCAAATACATAATATTAACACAGATGTAACATACATACTTTTAAATATGTTTTTATTTTGCAAAAAAAAAAATTCTAAATAAAAATCAAGGAAAAATATTAAATAAAAATTTACAATAATTATTCGATATATTTATTAAAAACATAATACACAGACACATTGTATTGTATGTATACTTATGTTTGTATAATATCTGAGTCTATATCATTATATAGTCGCGATAAATAAATAGCTGCTTTCGATTTAGCAATTCCAAGTACTTTCGAATACAAAAATGTGTCTAGGATAAATTGTTTTATAACGAACGACACAAAAGTTATTCGTAACTAATTTGCATCTAGTTGAAGAATTTTGAATTTTGAGTAGCTGAGAGTAGATGATTTAGCACAGACATTTACCTTTTCTACTCGCGAATCGCAACTACTTGAAATATTGTTAAATCGATAGCAGCTAATACTTACCCTTCAGAATTTTTATAATTACATTTGTATTGTTCTTTTTTTTTCTATTTTAATATATTTTTTATCATCTCTTTTATTTTATTATTTTATAATTATTGATTATATTTCAAATTGCAACTATGTATGTAAATATGTACTCATATATACCACACATAAACTACTGCAAATATCTACTATATCTAATCTTTTAAGATTTCTCTATTGAATTCAAAAATGCATTTATTTATTTTTTTTTTTTCTTTCAATAATAAATTTATTTTAAATAAAAACATAAAAAAAGGAAAAATATTTTATATAGCTTCTTTTCAATTTGATTTTTTTTTTTTAATTTTTATAAATTTTTTGAAATTTAAATCGTGCTGAAAGATGAGCTTATCAAATAAAAAAAAATAAAAACTTACAAATGCGAGTATACAACTACATTTTCCATTTGAAGAAAAACTAAAAGATTCTCTGTATGTTTTTTTTTTATTTTTTTGTAAAGTTTCGTTCCGTGATCAACTTTGTTCATGTTTCTCATTTTACTCATCATCATTTTTTACATACATACATATATGATTTTCTTCATCATCATACATATACACAAAAAAATAAAATAATTGTATTGAAAATATATTTATTTGTTTGTTAATTTTTTTTATTTTTGTCATATTTTATATTAAATGATTTATCAATGAACCTAAAAATAAAGCCAAGGACTTAATATGAATGCAATATGATAAATAAATGTACAACATCATTAATGACAAAGATACGCAAGATATTTCAAGGATGCATGTGTAAGTTTGTATAAGTTCTAAGAAATAAGAATTTAAAAAAAAAAAAATTATATAATATTCATTAAAAATATAATACTTTACTATATTTTCCCTTTTTATATATTTCCCCTTAATTTTTCTTAATTTGATTTTATAGATTCACATATATATACACACACTACACACACAAATTCAATTATAATTTGATATTATTTCAAATAATACTATATAAACACATATGTACATATATCCTTGAATTCATCATAAAATGCGTAAACTTATTTCTTCTCTATTTAAACAATTTTTTTCAATTTCATTCGTTCGTTCCGCCTGCATATGTTCTCCTTACTTTTTGTTGTTTTTGTTTCTGTTGCAATTAAGTATTTTTATTTATTTTCATTATATGAGTAAGTACATAAACATCATAAAATACGTAATTTATCTTTCTTAACTTGATATTATGTCTTTAATTTTATTTTTTTTATTAAGAATACACATCATTTTAATAATAAATTCTCATAAGCTAAAATCATGACAAACCATATTGTACAAGAATTACATATCTTATATACGTAACATTTATATGTACACCTATGCACGCTTATAATTTTTTTATCTGTTTTTACGTACCTACATACATACATATGCATATGAAAATATACATAACTGTATAAATACGCCCTTGAATTTTGTTCCACTTTAGAAAATTGATCATATAAAAGCAAATAAAAATACCAAAATATCATGGTAAATGAGTCATCCGAGCCGATGTATGCATGACGTATATTTACTTGCATACATACATATGTAAATACGAGTATTATAATCTGTATGCCTTAAATACATAATATACTATATATATATTCAACGACAATTACATATACATATATGGACCAAATATACATAACATACATAATAATGGCATCAACACGTTTATGCAATTTTCCACATAATTTGAAATCATTACATGCAGTTAATAAAACATCATTTACGTATTTTATATAATAAACTCAATATTGTATGTATTTATTTATACATATATATGTATATTTTTTTAATTTATTTTCTTCTTATTTATTTTTTTTTTCTCTTTACTTCTTGTTCTTTTATATTGTACTTTAATCGTATTTTTTTATACAAATATAACACAAATAATAACGCAAATAAATCCCACGCATTTAAAAAATATATATATTAGGTATACCTACCTACCACGTATATAAGTTAAAATATTTACACTCACATGTCTTTACGTTGTACATTCGTGTTCATATTTATGTTAATAAACATACATAAATACAATGTACGCTTGGATGTAAAACGATTTTAAGTCTGTCACAATATTATGATTCTTAATTTGAGTAAGAATAATAGCAAAAAAAAAAAAAAAAATTATGAAAAACGTTTCTTTTCTTTAGCTTTATTTTGTTTTATTTACATTCAAAGTCAAGTATAATTAACTATAATATTACCATTTTAGTTATAATTTGCCTGCCCTCTATTTGTTATTATTATTATCTATTATAAAAATAATTTCATTATATTTTTTTAATTCTAATAAATGTCAACGATTATAATACAAATATAGTAAATACTCGTAGTAAGAAGATACACACAAAACGAAAGATTTAAGCCAGAAACCTTGAAGATAAGTTAATTTTCATTTATGTATTATAATGCACAATATTGCTATATATAGGTAAACGATGAATTAATTAAATTGAAATAAAATGAAAGGTAGAATTGAATTTTGATTAAATCTAAATAGTATATAAATATTTAAATATGATTATAATGAGATTTTTATATTACTTTTATTTTTTATTTTTCATTTCAAATTTGTATATAGAAAATCCTTCGAAATGATTTAAGCGATAGTTTAACGCAAATGATGGTTACAGTTATAATATAAAATTATGTAGTTTGATTATTTTTACTTATATTAATTATTATTATTATTATTATTCCTGGCTTTATAGCCCGGGATGGACTTTAGCCTCCATCACAATGTCCCGCTCTACGTTATCTTTCTATCTTGTTTCCGGTACATTCCATGTTCTAACGTGGTATTCTTTTTCCAAATCGTTGTCCTTTTTACGTTGCCAGTTTCATTGCCAGGTTCCAGATCCTATTCGAGGCTCATTGTTTGGTCTCATAACAGTTCAATTTTTACAGGGTGAGGTTGTTGGCCTCACGCCAAACCTCCATTTAAGCGTCACGCTATGTCTTTTTCATTTCTCTTATCTTCCACAGGGGCTGACTACCCTATCTCCGATAAGAGTTGACAGCACCACCACGTGAAGGCAAGATATAGCGAGAGTAGGAGAGGTGATAGAAACTTCATTTCCGTGGATCTGTCATTAAATTGCGCTTCATTATTCTCTTGTCGATGGTCTGACAATGGTGTCAGCACATATAGAAGTTCTTTTGATTTTACTGATATAATTTCCTCTTTTTCTTTTAAATCTTTTTTTCTTTCTTTATAATAAGAATTTAACCCGAACTTCAAACTATTTTTTCTAATTAAGCTGGCACCATCTAGTATACTCATTCAAAGCTGAATGAACTTTTTGGGGGCAATGAATAGTTAAAAAACACAGATTTTTCTTTCTTTTTTCTTTGTCACAGAAAACCAAACTCTTATCGTCCTTCCTTACAATCACTAATTCAGCACTCTACCTGCTTTACCAAACACCGAAAGCCCAATCAATATCCTACAGATATTTGAAATCAAATTCAAATCTAAGTAGAAATTTAAATCGCTTAGTGAATAAAAAATAAAATTTTCTTTTCATTTTTCCTATATCTAATTTACATAATATCATTGTTCTTTATATTTGATTCCTTAATTTAATCAAAATAAATTATAATATATTATAATAGGTAGAATTTCCAATATATCACATATACGTTTTGTGCATACCTATACACACACATGTATGTACGTACTGCATTTTCATTGCGGCCTACCACACAAAGTCAAGTTAATTTGATGTAATTTCATTTTGAATGAATAAATATACGAGTACATATAAATATAAGAAGTAACTGATAACGTCCATAGGGCATAAATATAAATATGAATAATGAACATGAATGACCGCATGTATCATATGTTCATTTTCGTGTAGTTTAGTGCATAAATGTAATGTACACATTATAATACCAACCTAAATAATACTGAATTTTTCGAACTAATAATATTATTTGTGGATTTTTTTATGTATAGTAAGTATATGGATAGATACATATTTTTATAACATCATCATCGTCTTCATCATCATCATCATGATTATTACCATCATATTTATGTTTTAGGCAGTATACATGAACTAAAATAGAAAGACAATTGATATAAATATAAGAAAGAAAATATGTATGTAAATATCTATATATGATGAATGAAGATACAAAATAAAAAAAAAAAGTAATAATAATAATTGAAAATGCAATGAAAATTTTTTGTATACGAATATACTACACTAGCATATTTAAAAATAAAATTTTCCCATCGAAATCAAAATAATATGAAAAAAAATTAACCGCCAAACATATTTACTATTTTAGAATTTATTTAAAAAATCTATATATATTACATATTCATATATTATATTTTTCTTTTACATATTCATAGATATGTATGTGTATAACACATGATTTTTAACGGTTTTTCATATAATCTCACCTGAAGCATAATAATAACATTTCATACACATGAATGTACGTATATTGGTATGTATAATCACATATTCACATATCCGTGGCCAGTCAATCATATATGTACCAGTATGAATGCATATATACTGCATGATGATCATGATGATGATGATGAACTAAAAACCACATTAAATATATACATCATACACTTATACGAGTACGTGTGTGTTTGCTTATATGCATATGCGCAAACATATTTCGATACATCACATAAGCATATATAGGTATTCGTATTTTGTCGGTCTTTTGAAAAATATTTATATCCGTAATGATTTTTGAAAAAAAAAAAAAATAATATAAAAACTGTATTTATTAGATTGATTTCCTGAATTTGAAATGTTATCTTCAATTTTTTATAGAAATTCATACATTATAATATGCATATATATACTCGTATACTCTTGTAATACAAAAAAAAAATAATTTTTTTTCTTCAACATTTCTAATGATAACAGTGTTTTTTGTGTTGGATTCATGTTGTGTATAACAAAAATCAAAATAATCAAATCAAATGATAGGCATGCAAAAATTTTAAAAAAAAATTGAAAATAATCAAGAAATATGTATAGATACATAGTACCTACATACATACGTACATATAGTTACCGAACTTCAAGTGGATAGTGCATAATACATTATAGCAGGGTTATACGTCATTTCACCTTGTCCTGTTTCATATCGAAAATCATGAAGTTAATCTATAAATTTTTTTAAATTAAAAAAAAAAAAAAAAATACAGCATTACTATACATACATATACGCATGTACATACATGTATATGCATTAAGATATAATGAATGATCATTCAATACTTTTTATTTTTCTTTCATTACTTTCCTTTCATTTTTCTTTAATACACTTTTTTCTTTTTGTATTAACGAAATTTCCGTGTCTTGAAATTTACTCGCGATCATGGCAATAAATGTATTTATATGATGAATGCAAAACTAATACACTCGTACGTACATACATTCAAGATAAATACGTTATATATAGTGCTTAGCATCCATTTTTTTTGTTTTTTTTTGTTTTCAATATTTTTGTCGTGATCAATTGAGAGCAATTTATTACGAAATGAGGGTGAATTATATATCAAACTTTTTTATTCATTTTCTTTTTGTACTCTTCACTTCAAAACACACGATATATTCACACGTAAAATATGAATACGAAACGAATTGAAATATATTTGGTGTATGTATTTTATTTTCAATTCCACTATTACACTCGCCCTCTTCAAAATTCATTTTAATATAAAAAAATACGATATGAATGAATGTGTGGTATATAATTTATATTTATATATTTATTTATTTTTTTTTTTTTTTGATATCTGTAAACATTTTGTTTTTATAATCGTATAAGTATAGACTTATGTGTATGCAATAATGTACCCATACACGAACACAAATCAATGAAATGCTATGATATACTGGTAGTTTTTAAAATTTTGTTTATCTTTTTTTTTTTTGATACTTAGTCTCCTTTCATTTAGTTTATTACAGTCTTCTGATTTTTTGATCTATTAAATTATTTAGTTTAGCCATAAAAGTATAGATAGTGTAGATAGATACAGCGATACAACACAAACGAATTGATTCGAACAGATTTTCTACTTTACAGTGTTATTATTTATGTTGCTCATAATACAAATCAAAATGGAAAAATTATAGCAAAGTTTTCAACAATTATTTTTATTAATGTTTTTTTTTTTTTCGTAAGTAAATACATCTCAGTATACCTATATTGTTTGTTGTGTTATTATTATGTATAGTATTTTCAATTTTGATTCACTTGTTTATTCATACCTTCCTAATTTTTTTTTTTTTAGTTGTTATTTACTTTGTTTTTGCTGTGTTTTATTTTCGTCTCGATTTTCATTCAATATAAAATTAATGTACTTAAATCTATTTTCTGAATGTAAAAAAATGCTTTCATATAAAGTAAAATAAAATAACATTGACCAAAGTTAAATTGATTTTAATGCATTTGCAATAAAAATAATAAACTGGACACTATAATTGTATACTTTTAGCTTGGCTCCTATAATATAAATGGATTTGTATATGTATACATACTCGTATGTATCTGCTAACAAACAAAATATAAAATGCTGCTGTCATGATTTATTTTAAGCTATTATTGCCGCATCCACGATACTGTTAATCATATGATATCAATTTTTCTTAGTTTTTTATGTTTATGTTGTTTTTGTGTATCTTTCCATTTCGTTGTGTATATATTTTCTTCCTTCATTTTATTTCCTTCATATTTTGTTACTTTGTTTTCTTTTTCTTTTTTTTGTTTCTTTTGTATATCGCGCACACTAAATGATCAAAAAGACAAATTGCATAAAATTTAATTTTGATTATTTTTAGTGCCAGTGCCATAAACATGAAGAATATCTGTCAATTTATTTACGAGACGACGAGTGTACTATGTACGAACTACAAAGTATAGAATTAGTGCTATACATAAGATTTTTATTATGGGAAAATTTTTTAGCTGTCACAAATGTAATGTGGTAAATATTTTCTTGTTTTGGATTTATTTGACATTTCTAGGATAATTAAATGAAGAGGAGAAAATGAATAAATAAATATGTACATACATTTTTTTTTCTTCTTTTGTAGCTATGAAGAAAATCTATTTATCTTCACAATTTCAAATTTCAAATATGAAAAATGTTAAAATATACTTATGTACTCAGTTATATGGAATTCACACTATAATACTAATAATTTTTCCGACATAAATTGTGACATTTGCAACATAACGGTAACTAAAATATTTTTTGTTTGAATTTCATATAGGAGGAACATTCTTTTTGCGATTACAAAGTATGCAGGTATCCTATACCGTTAAAATTATCATTAATTTAAAAGATTTTTATCATTATCATATTTAACAAATTAATTTCTTTATTATTATTATTATTCAAAAATTAATATTTAAAAAAAAATGTTAAAGGATTTTTTTTTTTTACATAAATAGCAACTTCTGTTCGAATATTTAAATAATTGCAAAAAAAAAAAAAATGTTTCTCGTTTCATTTCAAAATTAAACAAATTACATGAATAATTAAACTTCTTACAATAATTACACCAGAAACTATTCGCACAGTATACATATAGATATGTAGCTTCTTCGGTGCGTAGTATACATATTTACATATGTAGGTAAGTATCTATACCGGTAATATTTCGTAGAGAAATGCAAATATTTATGAATGTATATATACGAGTAAGCACATTGTATGATAGTAAGTATGTTTATGTAAATAATGAAACAAGGTTCTTTTAAATATTTATATAATTTGATAAAAACTTATGATAAAATGATAAAATTAATTTTTTACTTATATTTTTAACACGTGAAAAATTTCATATTGTCCTCATTTTGTAAATATAATAAATATTTACGCATTTCAATATTGTGTATATATACGTGTAAATTAACATTAAATACTTACATATACATAGTGGTTGTATGCATATATATATAGTTGTAAAATGCTCACATTAAAAATATATGTACATTGTACGTAAGTATATAAAATTACAGTTGTAAAATTTTACTGAATGCAAATAGTATTATTTTCAGTAAAATGATTAAGTGAAATTTTAATTTATTTAATGGACAAATTAACGAAAATAATAATAAAAAAAAAATAATAATAATAATAACCAGCATCATCTATACCCAGATTATATCAGTTATCTATAGATAGTTACATACATTAGCGAAGAAATATTTTAAAGAAATTTTCTCTTTTTCAGTTTCTTTCATTTATTTTTTCTTATATTAGTCATAGGTGGTATAGGAGGAAGGTTGTATATTAATATGATTGCAGTTTCTCAGGATACTTACTATTAAATTACATAGAAAATTTGTCATATTTTAATAGATTTTATATTTCACTTATGTATCATTTATTTTAATAATATAATGTCCTCAAATAAAAAAATAAAATAAAATAAAAAAAACTTTACAACAAATAAGAAAAATAAATAAATAATTTTATTAACGAAATGATTTCTCATTTCGAACATAAAACAATAATTCAATGAATTGTTTGTACAACAAGTAACTATGTCCAGTATATAAACTGATGTATAAAAAGTAATCACTATCTGAGTACATTTTTCCTATCATACTTAATATGCATAAATGTGTATGTATAATGTACTGTATACATATAAAAGTACATTTAAAGATGAACATATGTACGTAGAAATTTCATAAATTCTATTCATTTATTTGTATGTTACTTAAAATTGTATGTAAGTATATACAAAATAAGAAATACTCGCATGTACTACAAGCAATATTTATCATATCATTGTAAAACCATGTAAAACGAAACGAAAAACTAATGTTTATTACATTAAAATGTGTCCTCACAAAAAAATTTTTCTTTTTCATGCACACACAGATATGTACATACATAAGTACGTACGTATGTATGAATGGGCAATAAATGGAAATTTTTGTATCATTTTGTTAATGATAAACAAAATAAATTAATGAATGAAAAAAAAAAATAATACCGATAAGTAAATAGGTACTTTTTGAATTTGACATCTATTTAAAATATTTCAAAAGTCAAATTTACAGAAAATAAGTAAGGGAAACCAATGAAATGCGCAAACGTATATTACCGGTCGTATGGCGTATGTATGTATAACGCTTTTATACAGCTTTCATGGATTCATTGTTTTACAACAGCACATGCCAACATTATTAGCTGTGTTCCTTTCACGTGAGCAAAGTACTTAAAAATCAGTTTGGTTTAATACTTCACTAAATTTTTATGTGTGAACTGCTCAAACAATTTTTCAAAAGTATAGTTCACTCATACTTTGTAAGTAGTTACGTTATTTCTTTCTAGCAGATGTCTTTTTAATTTCAGATTATCCAACAGATGGAAATTGACTGTTTAGGTTAGATTTCTTGGTATAAACAAATATCATATGGAGTGTTTTATATAAATCTCTAATATAAATTTTTCAAATTTAAAATAAAATAATTTTAAGGTTATATTTTGTTTCACTTGTCAAATTTATTTATGTTTCTTTGAATAGTTTGAGTCATTGCTAAAATAATTGCTTAGAAGTACTTCGCTCACGTGAAAGGAACACAGCTATTGTGTCTTGAATAAAACCGTTCATAGAGTGTATGCAGTTTTATCAAATTGTTTACAAATATTTCACTGCATTTGAAATATAGAATATTTTGACATGTGTCCTACAGACAAAATTATAATAATAAAATTATATACAGAAGTATTCATTGATTTTCGTACATCTCTCGTATCCTATTACAGTAAGTCTGATAAACTTCATATTTAAACTCTTCCCTACATTCATCACCTTGTATTGTAACGTAATAGTAATTTTTTCAAATTATTAAAAAACCAAATGAAAAATTTAATAAATTTTTAAATAATTTTTTCTATTTATTTTTTTCATATTTTACACCCAATCATAATAATATGATAATATCGATTAGATGCAACAGCCAGCAGTACACATATGCATGATATACACTCATCATCTAATCATATGCGGATTTTATATTCATTTACAGTGTATATAGTCTTGAAATAAATGTTTGTTGAAAATAAGGATAAACAAAAATGCATATTATGTATATGTAGTATGATAGTATGACAAAAAAAAAAAAATATGTATATTTATGAATACATGACCTAAAAGGTCAATCGCCTTAAATAGGTATTAATAGAAAAAAAAAATTTTTTTTTTTTTCAAATTGGTCAGGTGGTCATAATTTCAATTATACAAAAATGAAATGAGTTAAAATCACATTGCAATCATACACAAACTTATTTGTAATACACGACTGTTTGTGCAAGTAAATATTATTCAAGTTTATTCGATTAGTATATGCACGAAATGTATATATGTATGTACTCGAACTCGTGTATGTACACGTACCCGTACGTATAAAAATAATGTGAATGAAATGAAAAATTTTTATTCAAAATGTAATTCTATGAAAAATTCTATACGTACATGTATGTACGAGTACATACATATGTGTACATGCAAAAAAGTTTGTTATAAACGCATATAAATGTGTACATATGTATATACATAATACAATATAAACGTAACAGAAATACTTAATTTAAAATGCGTTGTAATCTCCCGTAAAACACAAGATTTTAAAATGAACAAAAATACCAAAAAAAAAACACACACACACATATATATATATATATACAGATAATCCTGGTTATATTGTATCATCGTACTAAAAAGAAGATTCACACAAAATTGTCTTTTATTTCAAAGTGAAAAGTACTATATGTAAAAAGATTATGTATGTAGTATATGTATACTCGTGCATTAAATATCTTTGCTAACAATAACAATTATACATACATATATTTAAAATAATAGCACAATAAACAAGCAAACAAACAAAACATTTATATACAACAAATCAAATACAAACATGAAATAATAAATAATATAATAATGTGAAGATGACTCGCCAAAACTTACATGTATAATGCCTGTATATACATGTATCCACATACAAATACAATATACCTATACTTACTTGTACAATTATAATTGTAGGTATGTACGTAAATATACATACATACACAACATATATAATTTTAAAATATATATATACCACTGATTTGTCGTCGACATTTATTGATTTCGACGCGATAGTTAACACACTATGATGCTGTCCAAGAGACACTTCCTTGGTGGCCTTTTATATACGTAATATTTTTTTTGTTATTTTTTATTTTATTTTATCTGTTTTATTATATTTTGTGTTTTTAGTTATGTTTTTATTTATTTTTATTTTTTTTTTCATTATTCTTCTTATTATTATTGCTGTTGTTTTTCATTTTTTAATTTTTCTCTTTATTTTTAGTTTTCTTTTTTTACTTTTATTTTATCTAAATACTCTACACATGTATCATAAACATAATGAAATAAAAATGTTGAATATATGAATGTTAAAAAAGATTTATAAATTTTCTATAAGATTTTCATTTATTTTTTTTTTATTTTCATATTTTATTTTTCATTTTGTCTACGCGCAACTACATTTTATATTATTAATCTAAAATGATGAATCAAAAGAATGCATTTTATTATAAATATACACATTAAGCACTATACTTATGATGTACGTACATTTATACGTATCTAATGTATGTATATGTAATTGATGATATGAGTATATTATATTAAAAATATGTATGTAAATTGTATACATACATTATGTATGTTAAATATTTTAATTTTTTTTTTTTTTTTCTTATACATATATAAAATATCCAGTTATATTAAAACGAAAAGAGAATATTATACAAAAATGAAAAATTACAGCACTTGTTTTCTCTTGAATTTACAAAAATAAAAAGAACACTTCATATACGATTAAATTACATTATAATTTTTATACATAAATGAGCATATGCATATATATATTTATATCATATACACATATACATGATCAAAAAAAAAAAAAAAAAAACAACAACAAATATACTCACAAAAAATTATTATAATAATATAATAAAAATTTGTTCATATTATAAAAAGGAATACAACATATTTATTGCAATTTATATTGTTTATCGAAAATTGAATAGGTTTTTGTCTTTTCTATAGTATTTTTTTTTTTCACTTTTATCATGTGCTTGTATATGTGAATTATATGTACATATAAATGTTTGGGTATGCGAGTGTATGTATTTTCTGAGAAAATTTATATTCAAACATTTTCAAAAATCTAATTTATTGATAACATACAAATATGTAATTGTTTTTTGTTTTTAATTTTGTTTGTTTTTTTTTTTCTTCTGTTTTCATTGAATTTTTGTTGTTGTTTTTACAAACTTTACATAGTTGATTCATATATTACATATATGATATGGGCAATATGTAATAAAATATATGTTTACATACACATACTCGTAAGTGTAATTTATGAATAATCTCATAATGTGAACATCTCTTAAAAGCACCACACAAAGTAATAATATGCATTAAGAATATCATGTAAGTATTACTTATTATTGTTTTCATTATTTTCATTTTATTAAGTATATGTATTGACAAATTGTTAAACAAGGAAATTGCGTTATCAATGTGCATACGGTTACAGTGGATGTATGTATGTATATACAAGAAAAAATATTTTTCAATTATTTATTCAATTTCTAAAAATTTATGAATTTATGATAGTATGATACATATCAGAAAAGTGGTCAAATCATCATTAAATTTTGTATACAGTGTGTTTATATTGAAAAATTTTATTTACATAGCTACATTGTTTATAAAATTATTTATTTCAACAATTATATTTGTATACGATACACGTGATATTATTTCAATATTCTTTTGCATTTTTCAAATAATTCAATTTCATTTCAAAGTAAATATCGTGAGAAAAAATTTATGTATGTAAATATGTTTGTAACATTTTTTTTTTGTCTTTTAATTCAAACATTTTGTCAATATATTATATAGTTTGCTAATTTTATATTACGCGTAAAATCACATTTACTATGCAGCGTAAATTTATTAGAGTGTAGAAACTTTTAAATTGTATACTCACAAACTCAGAGTAGCGAGTAGCTAAAATTACTGTGATTGATAGAAAAAAATGTTCCATATAATTTTCGCTATTACCAACGTAAGATTAAAAATAGAAACTCTAATGGTAATCTCAATCTCAAGCTAGTGAAATTTACACTGAAAGATGCTGGTAAAGACTTCAATGACAACGTTTGCTTGCAAATGAAAGTATAGAGGTCAAAACAATTATCGAATGTTCTTCTTGTTTACACGGATCCTGGGTAATATGAAAAGGATATAATTTTTTCTCTAAAAAAAACCATAGAAATTGAAATGAAAAAAAATATAAATTTAAAGTTTAAAATAGTAACGTTTCAATCTAAAAGGTGAAAAGTTTTTAAGTGCACCGGGCTCCTAAGAATTTAAAACCGGCGCTGTGCATATACAATAGTCAAATATAATCATATCAGAAATTTTGTTTAAAATTAATTAGAATTTTGTAATATTTTTTTCATATATTTCATACTAGATTAAATTGTTTATGTGGATCCCTTTTTTTTAAAAGGATTCACTTAAAGTATTTTAATTTAAATTGAAAACGAATATAACTTTAATTTAATAACCAAACGTAATTAATTATAATTTAATGATTATTACATAGACTATAGATATATAAATAACAATGTAACTCATATCGTCCTATGCATAAATTCATTTTTACAGTAAATATTTACACATTCCACAACGTGTGTTCATTTATATTTTACTCTAAATAAATACCAATGCATAAATAATTTAAAAAATAATAAACTGCGATACAACCATGCAACATACTCGTATATGTACATACATATCTCTCATAGTTATATACAGGAATAAATTTTCTTACTTTCTTCTTATTTTCTTAAATCGTTTCACAATTAGTTACACACATTAATAAAATACCGTTAATGATGATCTGATCACACCTTTTAAACTTTAAAAATAAAATCTTATCTATACAGTGTACATTATGAGATATTATTATATGAAAAGAAAATTGCTTTGTACATAGTTTAAATTGTAAGATTTGATGTAACATTTAACCATGTTTAACCTATATTACATACTATAAGTTCATATTATCTATCTACTTATATTGCATACGATGTATACATTACAAATAGAAAATTTATTTTTGTTTTTAATTTCTGAATATCTAAGTAGTATTGGTGGTAGTATATACGTATCTACATAATATAAAAACATAAGGTATGTATGGACCTCTGCATAGACATGATGTTATTTAACATTATTTTGTTACACTTATGATCTTGAACTTTTAAAAAAAAAAATGTTTTTTTCCATAAATTCCTTTTATTGTACTTATGTTCGTATATGCAAGTGTTTATGTACTCATAAAAATACACATCATATATGCACATAATCCATATTATATACGATCATGGTCAAGAAAAATTTTTATTCTTTTATGTTGCTTAGAAAATCGAAAAATAACAAATAATATTACAAGAGAATTTTCTACACTATACACCAAAGTATACTCGTACTTACATTACAATAATCTTACAAGCCCACAGTATACAGACAGCATTATATAAAAGTGTATGTATAACCGTGCATTATATGATTTTAAACTTTAACCTTCAATTTATTTAATACTTTAATTTATATTACTTAATAGCCGAAACAAGCGAAATTTGCCTTAATTAAAAACAATTCATAACAATATTCGAATAAGCTAAGTAAATTCATATAGATATTTTGAACCTGAGACTCTTGCTGTTATTGCATATTATTTTGCTGTTTTCCTTTTATTTTTCATCTCTATATACTTAGTTTACATATGGTGTGTACATTGCTATAGTGTATATAGTTTTGTATTTAACAATAATAAACAATATTTTATGATATTTAATGTAACTAGCGTTAAATAGTATATTATTTCATGTACATTGATGTACTCGTACTACCTACATATATATGTATGTCCGCAATTATTTAAAATATCGTTTACTTATTTCGTTTAAGACAAAAAGAAAAAACAGATGAAAGAAAAAACAGATGAAAGAAAATAAGTAAAAATAAATACTTAGTTGTTACACTTTATATGTATATTATGGATATGGCATATTGTAATTTTTATCGCATTGGTGTTATAAGTACATTACAGGGCATATACATCACATAAATAGATCCAAATATTTTTGTATTTGTAACATCCGTCTAAAACTGATTCTTTAAGAATTTGATTTTTTTTTTTTTTCATTTATTTATGGTTTTTAAAATAATTTTAAATGTACTTTTATACGGTACTACAGTATTTTAATAATATTTATGTATGTAATGAGAAAAAAATGAAACAAATCGAATCATATCAAAAACAAAAAAGAAAAAAAAAAAACGAAAATGAGCGCATATTTTTAAAGTCATTTTTGATCATGCATGGTCTTTTATATATTACACCATTAAACCATATTAAATACACGTGTATGTACATTACATTAAATACATTCATATATACACATAAAAATTTTATATAGCTACATATTTTTATTTTTTTTTATAGATACAATTACATGCCTATATACTTTTATATGTGTAATATCATAAATATTATAAGATTTGTGTGGTATGTATATTTGTATGTTATACTTACATATGTTATTTTCAGGGTTAAAATTCAATAATCGACTTTTATATTCTTGCTAATTTCATAGTCGATTTAAATCCACTTAATAACGTTACACTAGATCTAAGAGAAAATTTATGTCCGATGTGTTCATATAAGCGAGTATTGTACATATTTATACTTAGAATGAATATTCCAATAAAAACAACAACAAAAACAACAACAACAAAACATCAACTTAAATAAAATTAAAACAACCGTAGCAATGAATCATCTTTTCTTCATAATAAAAGTAAGTAAGTACCCAATAAAAAATTAAAAAAAATATATATATATGTACATATATGTTAACCATATAAGAAAAAAAGATTTTACCGCCTTGGTACTTTACTGTACTATAGTGTACTTGGATCTGAACTGAACCTACATATACTATAACTATTATATATATTGGTAGTACATAAGAAGTACATACTACAGTAAATTGGTATTCGTACATACATTATGTACTTTTCATGACCACAAAATGTAACCTTCACGTCGATCGATCAAGTTTAATCCTCGTACAAATGGTGAGAAACATTTTTTTTTTATTCTGTCTCTCATTGGATAGTTTTATTTCTTTTTTAATTCTTTTATTTTTTTTAAATTGTATTTCACCTGTATATTATTATCAGTATTATTATTGTTATTATTACTATTATTATTATTATTCCAATGAACTAATCAGTTTATGAGTATACATATTAAAGAGAGTTCATCACCATCATCATCATCATGATCATCGTCATCAAGTTCATATTATATGCACATATGTATATCATAATGTGACTCGTATGTATAATATATTCAGATTACAAGGAAGATTCTAACAAATGCATGTGTAATATATGTATATATGCTTCATACGTTCACATTTATATATGCAGATTGTATGGTGAAAAAAAAAAAAAAATGAAAGAAAGATGTATCACCATTTATAATGAAAACTGAAAATAAAAACAAAAATAAGAAAAAAAAAAAAAATTTTTCCATTTCACATATCTAATCTGTATACGAATCGATTATTGTACACGTCAAAGACAACAATTTTTCTTTAATTTTTTTTTTTTTAACAAATTTTTATTTCTGATCGACAATCAATATAGTATTAGTATATAATGTACATACAATCCTATATACATATGCATTTTGATTGGATGAGAATATTTTCAAAAAATTTACATATACTTACAATATCCATTCATGCTTATAAATGTATGGCATCGATCTGATGCACAAAACACTATATTTATGCAGCATTTATATAAGTGTGTATGCAGCCCATATACGTACATTTGTAGTATGTTTGTCTGTTTATATATATACATTATAATGATGATTTGAATCATGAAAAATATCGATTAGGGATACTTACATTATTATAGATAAAAAAAAAAAAAAAATGATGCGAAATTAACAACAAAATTCAACCAAATGTACTTTACATTTTTACAGTACGAGTACATATTACCATATTACCTAAACATTACATTAATTTGTTCAACTTTGTTCATTTTGTATTGTATTTTTGTGAATTTTTTTATTTCACTTCGCCTTTATGTCATCCATAAAATGAATAAAATTAAACGTGAAATAAATTATAAATGGTCACATACTATATATGTACATCATATTATTGTCTATCTATTTTGTACATTATTTTTGTTTCTGTGAAAATAAAAATTTTTCTTTCATTTTTTCCAATTTTCAATTCTAAAATTATCTGTTAATTTTTTTCTTTTATTTTTATTTTTCAAGATTCTGATTATTTCTCGTATCAAACAAACTAATAAAAAATAATAATAATAATAATAAAAAGTAAATAATTCTCGTATGTGATCTATTGATTGATCCATAAATATTCCGTATATTTAGCAGGATCCTTTTATGTTTGCTACGAAGCTAACTAAAAATATATATTTTTGTATATAATATGCTTTGCATTAAGAGATTTGAATGTTTGGCATATGAATCTTGTATATGAATCTATGTACGAAGAAATTACAAAATTACTATATACATATTTTCAATTTAACGGTACAATATCATCAGTAAAGATAAAATATTAATAATAATATACTTATACACATATACATTTACAAACATAAAATGCATACATTTTTGCTTATACATAATATCCGTGTTTTTTTTGATCAGCATAAAATAACATTGATCTTTTCTTTGAGATTGATCTGATCTGTTATGTGTTGTACGTACAGAGAGAGATAGAGAAAAAAAAAATCACTTGTTTGCAATGAAAAGATCATTATATATTAAATGTCAAGTTTAAAGTTCAAAAAGATTTTTCCTCTTTGATTGTATCAAGTTCAAAACTTACACATACACCAATATACTTATAAACACACTCTATACAAAAATTAAAAGAATTTTCTTTTTCGATTATAATTTATAATTAAATGATGAAATTAATGATATATGTAGAAGAGAGAAAAATTATACAATAAATTTTTCATGGATAAATTATAAACAAGAGATATGCAAAGATCATATATGTATGTAGATATTTCTAATTCTAAACATTTATGAAATTTCCTAGACGTTTTTAATAAAAGGATACAAATTATTCAGTTTTATTTTTATATGAAATTTTATCTTTGTTTAATTAAATCTTTAATCTTTGATTTAATTTAAATAAAATATGTCTGTGTTATTTTCTAAAAATTAATTTAAACGACTTCTTGATTTGTGTGAAATAAAATGTAAAATTACAATAAATATAGAAATTATAAAAATATAAATTAATTATGGAAACATTTTGCATTTTATTTATAATCCATTAATAAATAATGAAATCAACAAAGACGCGACATTTTATCGTATTACATTTTTATATCCAATATCACTTACTATATACATATACATATACTATATAGTGTTGTTATAACACCCTGGAATTGCGCGAAAAATTATATATGTGTGTACAATATACGTGATTATTTGCATTTCTAATTAATATTCATAATCAGTTTATTTTTATTCTTTTTTTTTATAATATACGAGTATTTTTATTGCAATTATCATGTAATTTTCAGATTATTTTACATAATATCGCGTATACTATATTGGAGGATTTTTATATGTATGAGTATGTATACATAATTTAAAAAAAAAATAAATAGATAAATAAATAAAAATAAAATCAACATAAATCGAAGGTTATCACGATTATTTACATTTATATCGATTACACTTCTGCTAGATTAATTTTATATTTACTTTAAAACTGATGTTACATTACATGTTCATATATAATACCATTTTTAGTAATTAATTACTGAAGTTTTGACTTTTAAATGACAGTTCATTTTTTATTGAAGTAAATTGCAGTTTAATATATGAAAAAAAAAATAAATGAATTTATATTTAATTGAGTTTGCTATATATTTTGTCTTATATTCAAATTATATATTACATGTTTCATTGTTGTATAGTTAGAAATTCTTTCTAAATCGAACAATCATTATACAGAAAGAAAAAGGATTGACTAAAAAATTTGATTAATTTTTTTGAAAATTTTCAACTATTTTACCCATAAATTTAATCAATTTGGTTCAATCTTCTGATTAAATTTCGAATCCGAGAGCAGTAAATTTTCACCAGAATTAAAGTTCCTTTTTTTTTTTGTTTGTAGTAGCAAACATTTTCTAAATTCTGAACACAAAAATGAAAAATATAAAATTCCGTATAACAAAAAAATTAAAAGAAAATATATGTCAGATAACATACAAAATTATATTATCTCCGTGCCGCGTTAACGTGTCAAACAGTCGTCTGGACAATCGCAAAATTTTCTTTTAATGGAAAATAGTCCCGTGTGTCACAATTTAAATGTGCTAGTGTTAAATATTTTAACAAGAGTAATAAATAATTAGGTATGTACTATAATATTCCTTGTCACATATACACATCAATGCTGTATATCATATCAGACCCATATTACAAACATATGTAGCTAACTAGCTCGTATCCACTTTATGGTGTTAAAATTAAATTTTATGAATATCAAATTTAAAATAATACCAACAAAAAAAAAACAAACTCGTAAATGCATATCATATCATATATACAGTAAAATTTTATATTTTTCCAATTACTAGGTAGGATGTACTATATTTTAATTCAGATATTATTTATTAGAAATTTATAAATTGACATTCAAAAAACTCTACTATAGAAAGTAGGTATATAAATCTCTAAAGTAGCTCTAAAAGATTATATTTAAAATCTCATTTTTAAATTCACACCTATATAATCGTATACATACGTATATACTCGTATACATATATCTACGTACATTATATGTAGAAGTACGTTAAATATTATTAAGAAGCAACAAATTCATATAATAATTTTCTCTTTATCTAATTGACTATATAGAAATAATATCAAATATATTTTTACATTATACACATATACGGTATATTCCTTTGCACATATAAATATACGTATCTGTATATACAGGTACATTTCATAAAAAAAAAAATGTTGACATAAAAAACTCAAACTGATAGTTCTCAAAAAAAAAAAAAAGAAAAAACTTAAATAAAATACTAATAAAAACAAAAATGAAACTAACATGCATGTATAATAAGTCACATATAGGTATGTACAACCTTGCAATATGAATCCTCTTTTCCAGATATAAAATATATGTATGTATATACATAAGTATAACGTAAGTATAAAATATTAAAGTTATGGTAGTTGGTAGTTAGTTATAGTAGAAGTAGAAGTAGTAGTAGTAGTAGTAGTAGTAGTAGTAGCATTTTACATTGCAAATTTGTAATTGCATTCTAATAAATACGTCGTATATTTTTTTTTTTCAACTGACCAACATATCACTGCTGCCTTATAATTTTATGTTACATATGTATATGTAGATACCTTGATATGTACATGTATTCTCATATATCTATCTATATGCATTCGTGTACACATATATAAATATTTATATATGTTAAAATGACTATGAAAATGTCACCATGTCAAATCATGTTTAAAGTACGGGTATTATATCGTTTTTAACCAATTTAGTTACAACCATCTTATGATCATCATTATAGTTTCATGGCACATATCTTTATCTACATATAAGTAGTATGTATATACGATTATTTATTATACGGATATTTGTGTGCATCTCCTATAACGTAATTAGACACCATTACCATTAAGCTATATATTATAATCTCATATGTTTTAAAGTTTTTATGGAGTATCTTAAATATTATATATGTACTCGTACGTTTTTTATACGTTAAGTATGATATGTATGTGGATTGGCATATGAATGTATACAAAAATTAATGTATTTACTATATATTTATAATACGCGCAATAATACATATGAACCGAGAAACTATTATAAAAAATAAAAAAATCATCATATAATTGTCAGCCTTTCAACACTATTTTCTTTTTGGTGCATATTTAGAAAAAGTGTGTTTATTATAATATGCATTTCATTTATTGCAATAGGTAGGTATCTTTAATTTAAATATATTTACATACGTATATATATTTATAGTATTTTTGCTATACTTTTTACTGTGTAATATAATAACTCTCTGTGTATTGCTTCCACTACAACTGAAACCACTACTCTATACACATAAATGTAATCAATTGAAATTTTTATATCCTTCTACCTCTAACCCACCTCATTCTTATACAGATTGTTGTTGTCATTTTCAATATCCAACATTATAGATATAAACTATAATATCACATAACATATTTATGAAGTTTTTTTATTATTGAACGATCAAACGTGTTATTACGCGGCTTTCTAAAAAAAAATAATATAGAAAAATAAACATGGAAAATAGAAAATAGAAAAAAAAAATAAAGGAAATTTTATAGTAATTGTAAAACATTTTTTTCTTCTTCTTTTCTTTTCAATATCATATGAATTTTGATCATTAAATTAGTGGTGAAAATTATACAGATACCATCAATTTTTTTTAATCGATCAATCCAAAAAAAAAAAAAAAATAAAATAGTAAAATAAATAAAACAAAAATATATCTCGTATATATAGGTACTTATATCTAATTATATGCATACATATATTGATGTACATATACACGTATGTTAAAAAAAAATTTTTTGATTAAGATAATTTTATTGTTCATTGAGAAAATGTATTTATTATTTGTTTTTTTTTTTCAATAAAAGGTCAAACGGTTGCAAAATATAATATTAGTATTTGTATGTTTGCATGTAATATCCTTATTTTATATTTTTTTTTTATGTATACGAATGTATTTAGTATTCATTTTTTTTTAAGATTCAAATTCAAACAGTCGCAGCATCAGCTACAACCTTCTACCACTTCTCCACGACGTCCATGTACATTATATTACATTATCATATCATTCTTGACCACACTTCACAATACGTGTTTGTACACAAGTACTCACTTTATGAAAAACTAAAAAAAATATGTATAAAAATTTGTTTTTTTTTTTTACGTAATTTTATTTCAATTTTATTTTATATCGGACATATCATCATTAATCCAATATTCATACAAGTTTTGAAAAGATACTTATATTGAAAAAATGAAAAAACGAAAAACATTGCTTGTTAGCTCTTTTAGCTTATAATATAATAGCTTGTATAGTTAATCCATCAGTTAATATATAAAGATTAGATTTATGTAAGATACCACCATATCCAATCAGAGACATCAACTGTATCGAATCGTATTGATTACCAATAATTGTTCAGATACATATATATATTTTATATTTATGTGTAGATTATCTTGTTAGATAGATACACGAACACAATTAAAGTTGTTAGTGTAAGTATATAATAATAGCCAACATACATTTTATATTGCGATGAAAAACTAAATAACAAATCTATTAGTTATTAAGAGTATATTATAAACTCGACGATCTGGATTATTTGCTCTTTGTATATGTGTATTTATGTGTGTTAATTAAATTAGCTATAAATTATTAAATCTGCCCATTATATTTAGTAGGTGGTGGATTTAAATTACTATATACCATATACTCGTATATACAAAATATGTTGTGTTCGTATTTAATGTACGCATAACTGTTTGACGTACATTACTTAGAAAAATGTTGTTGGCCCAGATAATTTATAATAATAAATATGCAAAGGACAGCGATATAAACATTCCATGGAATTTTGAAAAAAAAAAAAAATAGAATATGTAAATAAAACTACGTTTTTTTATTAATCAAATAAACATCTTTTAAAGATTTAATAAAAAAAAAAAATGCAAATAAATTTTTGTAGAGACGAGTACGATGAGTTTCCAGTTTAATCGCAATAAATATGCAACGTAACTATTTGTAGAAAAAAGAAAAAAAAAAACAAAAAATTAATAACCGCCTTCCATTTAATCTTTTTTATTTTTTATTAGAAAAAAAAAACAAAATATATAGATAGGGTATTTATTATTTTATCTGTATTTATATAATTTATATTATATGGATAAATAATTCCAACCATTATGATGTGTTGATTACGATAATTTTTGTTGTGCTTAACTTTTATAATCGGTTTTATATTTTATGAACCAATCGAATCAGTTTGATCATTTCAATTTATAATGACCAACCGGAGCTTATAGATTTTATGGTATAGAAAAGCTTAGATTGTTATGTTTTTTTTTTTGTTTTTTTGTTGTGTTGTGTTGATTTAATCTTTGAAATTTAGATGATGTTTGAAGAAAAAATATTGTATATATACATCATACATAAATATGTATTGTAAGTAATACATTTTATAGTAAAATATATTGAATGTATGTATGTAGGTATAAATGATTAACTTTAAAAACAAGTTTATTAATATATTGAGGACAATATACAAATAAGAGATATTTTTTTATATGAAAATGAAAACACAAAAAACATACACACAAAAATCATGTAGGTAACCGCATATATATAAAATCGTAGTGGGAATTTATAAATGGCTTCAAATTTTTTATAATGTTTCAAATATGGAGCTTATATATGTATGCGTTTTGATGTGCATATATGCTTCGAATTTTGTCTGATTTATGAAAAACAAATCACAAAAATTATGAGAATATATTAGGTATATTTTGCATATTTTGGAAAAATAAATTTAACACATTTCGACTAAAATATACAAAAATTCGTTATTTAATAAGAATCTATTTAAGTGCTAATTTAGAACTAAAATTTAATTTAAATACATAATTTCAAATATGTAATACAAATGAACTTCTATTTAATTTATGTGTAATATATACAAAACTAGGATTTCAAGTTCATGAATCAACATAATTTTTCTTTAACTTAAAAAAAAAAACCAATAAATAATCACTAGATATATTGCGCTTGTTTTCCTTTTCATTTCATATACTATATATTCGAAAAAAAAAGAATTGAAAACTCGTGTTTTTTAACAGAATATAGAAAAAAAAAATTTAATTATTTATATAATAATCCAGTACAAAATTACATTTTTTGTTTTACATAAATAATATGTATAATGATTTTTAATTGACATGTGTAACTATTTAAATGCGTATTATGTACAATGATGTTTTTATCGATTGTATATATGTACATTTTTTTTTTTTTTTTGTAAAACCAAAGAAAAAAAAATTAAACCATACAACATGAGCACTTTCATTCACATAAAAACACACACGTATTTCTTCATTTTTGGGGTACCTAATTAATATATGTATTGATTAATTTCATTAAAAAGTTATATCAATTTTTATTGAAATGTCAAAAAAAAATTAATACATATTTATTCAAATCAATTAACAAACAGAATATAACAAAAAATACAGAAATAATATACGAGCATGTGTACGAAATGATTTTTTTTTTCTTTGTTTCATTTTTAATATGTAATTTAAATTAATTACAAAAAAAGCGACTATATGAGAGACTATGAGAAAAACAAAACATATACGTACATATTTTTTTGGAATGTTTACTAAATTTATAAACATGTGCCAAACAGTACATAGTCCGTAATTATTTGTTGTTTTTTTTTTAATTTTCAAGATCTGTCAATTTTATGCTAACTCTATATGTATACCTATATTTGTACATATTTAATAAATACCTAATCAATATTTAATATTTAAAATTAAATTCATTTATACGAGTATATACTCTATTCTATGTAGAAAATTTACAATTATCTGAAAAAAAAAATAATAAAATATTATAATTTGTATAAATTTATTTGATTCTATATTTTTTTTTACTTCCTTTTTTTTTATAAAATTACAAATTTTTCATATCCCATGACCTCAAATAGTTTGTTGTATAATGAGAAAAGATTAAAACATAATTTCCTGGGAATTTGTTATCAATCATATACGGTAACAAATCATGTGAATTCATTTAATATTGATTATATGAAATATTTGAATTGAAAAATCATTAACAGTTACACGTGGATATTATATTTTATTGGCAATTAAATACATGAAGGACAAACTATGTATTTGATAAAATTAATTGTACAAATGTATACAAATATGAGGTTAAAACCGATGGTTTTTCTCAGTGATGCTTTACATATAAAATAAATAAATATAAATAAGTAATAGATAATTGAAATTAAATAAAATTTTGTAATTAATTTTTAAAGTTGTAAACAGTATGAGCACATTACTATAGAAATACCTACTAGTACATAACATACACAACAATCCATATGTAAATTGATTTAGTAAATTTTTTATTTAATTTCATATATTTTTACTATTTTGACTTCATATCCACGTGTTATTTAGATCCTTTTAAATTTGTAATTACTTTTTTTTTCTATCATTTTTTTTTGTCATTCAAGTATTTGTATTTAACATTTTTCTTCTTCTTCAAATTTAAATTAATTTACTTATTTGAGCAATGGATGAATTGTAAAATATCAATCCACTGGATTTTATTCCCAGATCAAGCGCCCATAGGAATCACTCGAAATTCCAAAATGAAAATTCAAAAATGAGTATATATGTACATATATTACGTTTGAAATACTACTCGAAGCGTATACTCAGAGCCGGTTTTAGTCTCTTGGGTGCCCGGTGCACTACTAAAGTTTTCGCCCTTTAGGTTGAAATTTTACTACTTTAAATTTAAATTTTATCTCGGTTATTCTAATAGCACCAAATTTAAATTTCTATGTTTTTTTTGCAAAAAAATTACATCATGTTCCCGTCACAAGAGGTAGGATTATAGATGCGTTTTTCTCTTAGGAGTTAAGGTTATCTGATAGGTTTAATTCTCTTTTTCAAAAAATTAACTCAATGACATATAAATTCATTCAAGGAATAGATAACAAGAACGTAATTAAAAATATCGCAAAAAACAATTATTGAAACATATGCATGAACTAAACTCGAAATACAAATTAATACTATAATTTGAAAAACAACAAGAAAGTCACAGAATATGAAGAGAAGAATATCTATTCTATTCAATGAAATCTAACGCTCTCATAAAAGCATATTGAACAACAGAAAGAAGAAAAACTAAATTTTATATTAGTAAACAAACATATCTGATTTTCATGAGTTCAATGAACATTTTGTTTACACATGAAAATATAGGTCAAAATATTTATCGTTTTTTCTTATATACACTAATTTTGTTTTAATTTTAAATTCCTCTTCGTACACGCTCACTGTAATGTAGTAGCTAATATACACAAGAAAATAAGAAGAGAAACTACTATTCGCGTATCTTTCTATTTTTATTTCTACTTCTTTTTCTACATCTCAAATACTCAAAATTTCAATGGGCATATTTATTTACAAATCAATGTATAGGTCAAAACATTCATCTGCTCTTCTTGTTTGTTTACACAAATCTAGTTTAGATTTGAAGTTCTTCTCTAAGCTCGCCTACTACAGTGCAGTATATAATTCACACAAGAAAATAAGAAGAGAAACTAGATCAGTGTAAACGAAAAAAAAACCGATGAATGTTTTGATCTGTATTTTTAATTTGTAAACAACCGTGGTTTTTTAACTATTGAAAATTTGAGATATAAAAAGAGAATTAGAAAAAGAAGTAAAAAGATAAGTGAATAGTATAGTTTCTTTTCTCATTTTCTTGTGTATATTAGGTACTGCACTGCAGTAGGCGTGTGCGAAAAACAATTTCAAATTGAAACTTGATCTGTGTATACAAGAAGAAGCGATAAAAGCTGAAGAGAAAATTTTCACAGAGAATATTATTTTTACTGTTGTTTTAAACATTATTCTTAAATTTATCACATTATACATTATCACATCAACAATAGGATTCATTTAATCAAATGAGAAAAATATCAACTATTTACATGTTCATCATTAGTTGCAAAGTAATATGATTGATAAAAATGGTAAACCATCAGTGGTTGTGTGTATACATGTTTTTCATTTTTAGTCAGTCATTTAAGGTACACTTTTTAAATTGTGAACCATAATTTTTTTCTTCGTATATTTATTATGCGATCATTTTAAGATAAAATATTTTTTTTTTACTTCTATTTATAAAATTTATTTTTCTAAAAACAGATATGTGACTTTTATTTTGTCCTTATTTGTGCCCGGTTTTAGTGAACCAATTCAATGTATACTCATATAATAATGCTTTAAAAAATCTACTAGGCAGCCGCCTTTGTTACTCTACGTAAATCCAGGCCCTGAATCAGTCAATTAATATTCGTATATTGTTGTGTAAAGGCACTTGAAAAAAATGAAAAAAAAAAAAAAACTGAAGATAAAAAACGGCAATAAATTCAATGAAAAAAAAAATTGCATCATTTTAAACTTAAACAAACATTCAAAATAAATTACAAAAAATAATTTAATAAAAACGTATTTTTAAAATAGCAAAAAAATATTTTTTTCTTTTAATTTCAATTTTTTAACACTTTTCTAATAGGCAATAATTTAGACAGTTCAATTTTGGACGAATATATAATTTTGTTAACAATATTTTTTTTTTCGGTGCTTAAAATTAAAATTTTATTATTATTATTCAAACACACGCATTATCAATCAACTACGATTACATATGTGTGTCTATATAAGTGTGTATATAATATATCCACTGGTAATATGTGGTACATATCGGAATTCTTTTCTCATTTTAAATCTACAAAAAAAAAAAGTAAATTTTATTAAAAAATATTTATAACTTCATTTTTTTTTTTTAATTTTATTAATTTTTTTTTTCATTCATTTTGTTATCAACATGTTGTCCATTTTTATTTTATTTCAGCTTTTCAATGGTTTTTTTTTTTAATTTTTCATTTTTTTTTTCTTTTTCTTTTTGATACCATAACATATCACACTATTTCAAACCTTTCAATGTCGAAATTTATAAAACACAGTGCGCGATACTATGATTAATGATTACGTCTTTTACTGAGTGATAAATTATGATGTAGCATGAGGGTATCTTATGAGTACATCTAAACATTCATTATTCAATGAAAATTTCATGTTAAATAATTGTTATTACATATAGCCAACATAAACTATTATACATATGTATGTACATTTGTGTGTGCATGTTTTGTATTGTATGTAGACTAGATAGATTCATTTATTTATTTCCTTTTTTTTTAAAGAGATTCTATATGATGTTTGTTGGTTGTTGTTGAAAAATTGTGCTCGTGTTTTATAATACATTATTACACTATATAGTACATTAAAAATATTGTAACTTTACGAATACTAAGAGCTAATTGTTTCTATATTTTATCTGAATTTTAGGCACGTTTTTATAACTGTATTAAGAAAAATTTTTTATATGATTTTTTGTTGTATATTAGAATTTGAACTTTTGTTACAATTTAAATAAATTCAAATGATTGAATGAAATGAAGAAGAAAATTATATTTATTGGATGTGCAATCTTCAAAATGACAAATAATAGATTTGTAATACAATTATTAAGAAGATGCATAATTTACATTCATTTATAAATCAAAATTAAAATAAATTCAATTATACTCGTACTTTAACCTATATTACTTACATATCCAAATTTATTATGTATGTATATGCATTATTATTTTTGTAAAATAACAACAGGTACCTTTACCTTTTGTACATCCATATAATTGAATGCAAATTTATACATATTTTAAATAATCTAGATTTAAATTGATGTTTTCTTTCTCTATCTCTCTCTCTTCATCTATCTGTTTATGTTTTTTTTAAATTTCAAAAATTATTTTAAAAAATTTTCTTTAAATAATATGAAGGTACTTACCTAAAACGCTAAAACTAAATGATATTAAATAAATATCCTATCATATATTAGTATATATTTTACATATTTTTGATAGATTTCAAAAGACAAAAAATATATCATAATCACATAACATGAAAATAAATATACATACCTAAAAATTAATGTATACATACCAACATATGTATATGTATATTTATGATAAAGACGATAAAATGAAACAAAAATAAATGAAATTAAGTACATTACAAGATAATCGTGAAAAATACTTTTTTATCATTTCAGTTAATCAAACGAAAACAAAAAATATTAAAAAAAATTAAAAAAAAATATATTCAATTTATTATCAAAAAAATTAAATTAGAATATGAAATTATAAGTATATATACTTTTACTCGTACATTATATTCTATACGTACAGATATTTGTAATATACTATATTATATGTAATGTTACAAATTTTATTATTAAAATTGTTTTTAATGTTCGGACAATTTTATTTTGTTCCATTTGGTTTTGTTTTTAAAATGCATTTATACAATTTTGTTTTTTTTTTTTTTTGATTTTTGGACAGGTAAATCACGAATTATAAAAATACTTACGACATAATTGCAATTCATATTTTTATAATGTCACAACAGATTAATGAGAGAGTAAAACTAAACAAATGTTTGAATACAAATACAGTATATGTCAAAGCCAAATGCATACAGTGTATCTATATGAAGGTGCATATGTATACTGTATCAAAATCAAAAATGTAAACACTTTAATATACTAATATTGTGATCAAAAAATAAGGTGAACTTTACATTTAAGTAAGTCATTTCAGTATATGTTTAATAGCCAAGCACAGTGCTAAATCAGTCAAATACGATGGTTGTGGAACGATATTAATTGAATTTCTGACGAAATGGTCGTGCACAGCGAATGCAGTGCGAAACGATGCATTATTGTGATAAACTTTTTTCACTCATTATAAAAATCGATAACTGCACTTTTTTGGACGAAAGTAATCAAGTGTATCTCATTAACTGCTTAAGATATAAACATGAAATTCAGCGCAGATGCGTATTTGGCTACTAATCTAGGAGCAAAAATTATAATCGTTTGGTTTATTCCCGATGATTTAAATGAAAAATTCACTTAATTTTTTTATCATAGAGTAGTATGTTGTATAATAGATAATGTACTTATAGTTACTTAATATCAAGCCTCTTTTTTATTATTTAAATAAATAATAATAATAATTTTTTATTTTTGATTTTCTAAATATAATTTATTCTGAACTTTTTATTTGGTGACTTGAATTGAATTTGAATGTAATATCTTGTAATTTGGATAGATGATTGTATAATTTAATAAATTAGATAATTAAAATGTCAGTAAAATATCAAATAAAAAAAATTTTTAAACAAAGAGAATTTTTTAAAAAATTTCATTTTCGGACAGGGAATCTTTTAAAAATATGCGGTCTTTCCTGCTACTTTTTTTAATATTTACTAAAAAAAAAAAATGAAAAACAAAATTTAATAAAATAAAATTTAATAAAATTCCAAAATGAAAATAAAACTATAAATGCGATCAAAATCAAATCATATACGTATATCAGATGCATAGTTTTGAAATATGAAATAAATAATATCAAATAAAAATTTCATAATATACTCTTATATACATTTCATACCATTTTCTATCTTGGTATTTTTCATCCTTTCTCTGCCTGTCTATAATGAGAATTATTTATCTTCAAAAATATGAAATAAAATTTATATTTATGTAGTATAATATTAAATATTAATTTTTCATACATTTAATTATTCATTTATGCTACACGTACATATATACATTGTATATACCATGTAATAATCATCGTCATCATAATAATAATTTTCTATATACAAGAGTATAAATTTTTACATATTAAAATATGAAATGACACATCAAGTGCAAAGACTATTAACGATTATGATTTATCATCTTGTTCACGGCATGTGTTTTTAAAATCGCATATCGATTGAGATAAAAATTAGTTCTCAAATTACCATGTCATACATATACATATTATGTACGTATATAATGTGAAATATTTATAATGTATATGATATACATTTAAATACAAATTTTTGTTTTATACATATACGTAAATATGTATTTCATATGTACTGTAGATATTATTATCAAATACAATAAAATATAACTACAGTAGAATATTGTAATATAGTAAATGACACATAAATACATATTTATACATACATATGTACATATATTAGTAGTTTCTTTTTATACTACATACGAGTATGTAATATATTTTTTGTTTTTTTTTTATTTTTATGCGCTTAAAGGTGACTTATACTCTTCGTATAACCGACAGCTAATAAAATGTTTTGCATATACAGCATTTTATTTCTATGTGTATACATTCAAATGTTAATATCATTTTCGTTTTACAAAAATCTGATATCTTTTAGATTTCAGCAAAAATTAAAACAACAACAAAAATATATTCCTGTATATGTACGTAAAGATAAAAGTATTGAAAAGGTATATTCGCGAGATCTCGATTAAGTATCAAAAGAATAAATGTTTCATACATACGACACACTATATATGAGTAAGTTATATGCTTATCCTAAGGTCTTTAATAAATTAAAATTACCAATAGTATATACACATGTATGTAATCATATAGTAGTAGATATGTGTAACACAGACAAATATATACACAATGTAATACAAGAAGAAATAAAAATATAAAAAATTAAACATTAATAATATAATATGAGAATATAATGATTTTTAAATTAAAAGCAAATCAATATACAAATACTCCCATATGCATATAGTTATGATACATGCATATGTATATGTTCATATACTAATATATACACACATTCCTTCAATATCAATTTTAGTAGATGGTATGTATGCATGTATATTGTATAAATACATATGTATGTAAATAAATATTTTATTTTGATATTCTGATGTATAATTTAGATGAGAATATTTATGTACAAATTTATACTTTTTAACATTTTAAAACGCACATACTTGTCATACACATACTATATGATCATTTTTATTTTGTACACAAAATACCTGAATAAAATAAATAATATTATTGCATTTATTATATATAGTACAACATAAAAGAGAACAAAATTTAAAAAAAAAAAAAAAAAAAAACAATCTAGAAACTCAACTCAAACGATAACAAAATAAAAACAAGAAAAAACAACAAATTAACACAGTATGATATCATTTTAAAGAATTAAATTCTAAATGGTTATTAGTTTGCAAACATTTATCGTATTTATATAATATGCTTCAATCTTTCTTTGTAAAAATTGTAAAACAGAAAAAAAAAAAAAACAATTTTTTTTTTTTAATTCTTGTGTATTTATTTTCATTTTCATTATTCAAAAAAAAAAAATTAAATTTTATCTGTTTCTTTAATGTTATAATGCGCACACTGATATTCATTTTATAAAAATATAATCTACAAATGTGCGATATTATGAAAATGTTCAGTTGTGTATATTATATAAATGTCACATCAAATGAATTTTATAAAATTTACATGTATACATATACATGCACGTACATATCTACATCTCATATGCATATAATATGTACATACATACGAATACAATTGTACTATACTGTAGATACACGTTTATTGCAACTATCAACTATGTATGTACTAAATTGGATATAATTTTTTCATTTTTATTCGTAAAACTTTTTGAAGATAATTCATTAGATAAGGAATATTTGTTATTTTTATATTTTTCATTCTAAATTGTGTATATTTTATATAGTCTCATTACTGATCAAAAAATAAATAAAAAATGAAAAATAAACAAATAAAAACACACATGATTCATGATAAAACGAAAAAAAAAAACAATATTACATTACATACATATGTATAGGTAAATGCTTATAGAGTGTACAAATATTCTGTATGTATTCATATACTGTACAAGTATGTATTCTTAAATGTATATAAATGCATATATTTAAATTTATATACGTATTTATATACAAACAGTATCCAATTCCGATATATTACAAAAATAAAAATATAAAAAAAAAACAAAATACAAAAATAAAACAGACAACACAACATCAGCAACAACAAAATACAGTAAAAAACACTATCATAATCGTATACAGATTCTTATTAATTCAATTGCAATTCGATTGCATGTTGTTATCATTTCATTTTTTTTTTTTAATTTTTATTTTTTCATTTATTTTGTTCGATTTGTATTTTAATTTTCATTTTTATTCTGTTTTGTTTTGTTTTTTTTTTATTTTATTTTTCTCTGATTTTATTGATTCTATGCACACACAATGATATTGATTTTATCTATTTGACACATGAGATGTTATTTATCGGGTAATTATGAGTTCACATATGTACGTATTTGTACGTGGCGCGAAAAAAAAATATACATAACAAAATAAAAACATAATAAAAACAAAATATACATATACACATTATTCATATACAGTATATAAAGTATGTGTATGCAAATAGGGTATATAATGCATTTTTAATTTGATATTCATTTTTATGTTTTTATTATTAATGTATGTGTATATCACATACTATGTATATGCGGTTAAGGTGACTTAGTGTAAAAATGTTAGATATTTCATTATATAATCACATACATATTTGTATTATTGATTTTGAATAGAACATGGAAAAATATAAAAAAAAAAAAAAAACAACAAAAAATGTTTACAAATAAAAATACATACATTCATATGGAAATATAAATACATACTCTAATAATATTTTCGAGAAAAAAAAAGTAAAAATTAAAATCCGGTTTCGGAAGCTTGTAAAAGTACTTGTACATTTACACTTGTATCACACACGATATTATTTTCTATAAACTTAGAAATTATTTTTATTTTACTTTGATTTTTGTTTTTTACTTAAATTCCTTCTTTTTCTAATTTTATTCTGGATGAGCATTTGTATACCTACACATATGATTATTAAACGAAAAAATATATATATATTCAATTAAACAAATATACACACATTACAGAAATACAATAAAATTCATAAAATTTTGCAGGGCTGGATTTATGGATAGGCAACACAGGCGATTGTGTTGATTATCTGTTTCAGTAGAGTATGCGAATATTGTAAAAGACAAAGACGGAAAATCAATTAACAACATTTATTACTTGCTCCCTCCCTTCGTATACACACTCTCGAGCAGTAAAGATCATTGACTATAGCACCACCTACATTATACGCTATTTCACACATCACATGTACTCGTATTTTCAGGGTGAGAAATACTTGAATTTCTCTTTTATCAGAATGCGAATATTGTAGATGGCAAACTAACAACATTTCATACTTGCTTCTCTTCCTCTACTTCTATATACATCATGATCACTCGTGTTTTCATTGCTGCGAATATTGTACATGGCAAAACAAGGAAAAGCAACTAACAACATTTAATACTTGTTCCTCTCGCTTATACATATTTTGTAGGATTGTAGTTCATTGACTATAACAATACCTATAGTATATACGCTGTGATAGTACAAGTAGTATTTCACACACTATTTGTACTCATTTTTGAATTTTCATTTTGAAATTTCGAGTGATTCCTAAGTGTGCGTCATCGGGAAATTCGTCACTTCTCATTTTATAAGTACATACGTTACGTACGTACCTACCGAGTGTAGGTTTTCAATATAATTTAGATGTACATACATTTGCATGTAGTATTTATATACCCATCACATGCACATATGCATACATGATATTTTTATCAGTTCAAAAAATATCTTTATATTCTTGTTAAATCAATAAATTTTTGTCATATTTAAAATCAGATAAAAATATTTCATGTTGATTTAAAATAGATTGACATTAATATTTGTGCATATTTAAGTAATACAAGATATGCATGCATACTAAAACTAACATGAGTAAAAATGTAGATATTTGATAATAAAAAAAATTTTTATTAAATTACCTACATACGAGTATTTTCTTATAAAAATATCAACAAAAAACATATATAAAATTTGAACGATTTAAAGGAACTATATTTGTATATTTGCAACTAAATATACAAATATATATGTAAGTAGGTAGAGATATATGTATGTACATATATATAAACACAGTAGTTTAAATTTATATTTATGTGTTTTAATACAATGCAGAGGTGTACAACTAATAGTAATGATTTGTTCAATGAACTCAACGATCGTATATTATTTACATATTTCCTATGTACAATCACGCATAGTTAAAAATATACATCTATAGACATATTAACTAAGCATATTGAAATATTAATTTGTAATTTATGATAAATTTATAAATAATATATTTTATAATATAATCCAATAAAATATAATAAAAAATTGAACAAAATGTTATGTCTGTCAAGAAAAATGTTAATGGTTTATTTTATAGGTCAAAAATTTTGATCGTAATTCTGGTTGTATATAATAAGAAAATGTGAGAAAAATAAAGATATAATATAATACAGAAATATGGACAAAAATAATATGAAGATCTATTCATCATTTTTCCAATTTATTAAATTTAAATTGTATTAAATTTAATTTGAAATTATTGAAGTCAAATAACATTAAATGAAATCTATAAATAATTTTGAACATTTAAAGTTTATAAGATTAGTACTCCTATAGTAGAGATTAGTGAACTCAAAATTTTTCAAATTATTACACATCTTCAACAAGTTAACATTCTAAGATTATAGCATATTATACCTTAGCATTATTAGTGGGGTAATTTTTTTTTTTTAATAAATTCAATTTTTTAGTATTGATTCTGTCAAAAAAAAATATTTTTTCACATATACATACTAAGGTGTATATTTGTATTTTATTAATATTGAAATAAATCATTTTTCGATTAAAATCTCTCTGATATATTCTACATAATATTGTTGGATTATTATACTTTTTGTTGAAAAGAAGAAGAAGAAGAAGAAGAAACAAAAATGAATAAGAATAAAAGTAATAAATTATTTTTTTTCTTTAAAACGATACACATAGCATACATTTATATGATTAAATATGATCCATTTATCTCTATTATTTAATCAATTTATCATTTTTTTTATAAAATAAGTATATATATACGTACATACATTCAATTCTATAATCGACAATAACAACAATAACATAGCACAGGCGTATACACACTAAAATAACAAGAATATTTTAATGAAATTATTTCACATATTCATATTATTACACTTACATAGACATACACACATATGTATCATATATGCATAATACAATTTGTTATTTAAATATGGTACAAAAATGTAATGTACTCGTATATTGCATTTGCCAGTTTTTGATTCAATTTCAAATGAAATAATTTGTGATTTGCACGCAACATATTTCTCAAAATGAAACGCGAATACTATAATATGCAACTACACAAACGTATAGTATATAGAATACATATGCATATATAATGTTTATGTTTTTATATTATATTCAAAATTACAGTACAGAGTACACGATTATTATACATTTTTGTACCCACATGCATCATATAAGTAATATGTTTACATTTTAAATTTATAAAAAGAACATATTCTACTCGTATATGATGATTATATTTGTGTATGGTGTGTAAAATTTTCATGAAATCTTTATTAATCCATTAAACACTGGATCAAGAAGAAGAAGAAATAAATAAATATGTGTTCCTTGATTAAATTTCTATCAAGCACGAAAAAGAAGAAAAAGTATAAAAAATGTGTATGTATATTGCAACAATTTACCATTTATTAAGAAAAATTACTTTGTTAGTAAAGAAAATTATTTTAAAACATAAATTCTTTTTTCTTTTTTTTTTTTTTTTGTCTTCTTCAATTCATTTTACTTATATACTCAAAACTGATAATATATACATTTAATAAATATACGTATAAACATACAATTTAGGTACAAACATATAACATAATCTAGAAAACGTAATCACATATACTTATAGGCATGATAAATATGTATATGGTGAATAATATTTAATTCTTTAATTCATATGTGTATAAAATATGTGATAAAAATGAAAAAAAAATTTTTTAATTTACACTTATATTATGTGGCATATAAACTTATACTACATATAGGTACATATATCTGTGTGAATCTTAAATTAATATCACCTATATAAAAAAATATAATTCTCACTAAAAAAAAAAAAAAAAAATTGAAAAAAAAACTCTTTATCTATATATTACCACAGACAATATTATATATCCTTATCTGTGATATTACTAACCACTACATATATAGGACTTTAAAATCATGATCTGGAACATTTATATATTTCTCAAGAAGTATTTCAAGTATACATACTACATATATGTATATGCACAAACTTTATTTCATATTCACAGTTGTACTATCAGAATTTCTTTCTTTATACTCGTACATATATCTAATAATTTCATATTCATATAATAGTATATAAATGTATAACTTCAACCACATAATAAAGAGTGTGTAATATATAAATTTCAATAATAATACATAGTTAGTTAGTATATTCATCGAAATATTTTCAATAAGTTTTTCTTTTATTTTTGTTTTTATCATTTTTTTTTTTTCTTGTTTTTGATTCACAAATACTTACTGAAAAAATAAAATGAAAAAAAAATCTATAATAATATGTAATAATAATAGCAAATAATAACGAATAATATTCATATTGTAACAGCTACCATATTCATATTACATTTATGATGATCGAAAATTATTGAATAAATCTACATAACATTATACATACATACTCGTACATACATACTAGTTTATATTAAAATACATGTGTATTTATATTTTTATAAATATTTGAATGCATATTTTACTTTTTTATATAATAATTGTATAAATGTTCACATCATATATGTGATATGAATATGATACGCATAAATATACACTTCATACTATATATTACACAATAAATACGAGTATATATTAAAATTATCTTCGTTCGCATATAATGCATAAATAAATGTGATTATGTACACATACATATATTTAACTGCGAGACAAATCAATTGAAATGATCATCGCACCTTCACTTGAATTACTTTATGAAATGTACAAATTGCTTAATTAAAGTATCAAACTGAGTCGATTGCGAGCATCATGAATATCTATCTATGTATATTCGTTTCAAAGAACATTTTTTTTTTTTTTTTGCTTATATGATTACCTTATTTTTCTGCTATAATATTGGGTGTTATATTTTAATATTATAGTAGTACATACATTAAAAATATATATAGTAGTTATGTATACTATCATGACGACGACAAATTATTGTATAAATATGCAATGCAATTGAACAAAACGAGTCATTACATACAATGTGTATGTGGTAAATGCAATATGCAATTCAATCCGAATTATTCTTTTTCTTGCTCAATTGTTCATATGGATTATCTTCTAAGGATATATGTATATGTATATGTAATTTATATTATAATATAAGTGATATTTCTGCAAAAAAAAAAAAATAATAAAAATAAAAAAATCTAAATAAAGATATAATAAATATGTTAACCATACACATTCATAGAAATTCATATAATATACCTACTTGTTCATACATAAATTTATTTATTTTAATTCTTTATTTTTTAATCTTTATTGAATACATACATATACTACACCTCAATTGTACAAACCAACCTATATATAGATATAAATGTCATGTAAGAACCGATGCAAATTTAATTGGAGTGTGAAATATTTTCAAGATTTGTTGCTGTTGTTGTTGTTTTATGTTATACTGAAGTCGGTAAAAAATCATTTACTAAAGGTGTTAATTGGTTTGCGTGTAATGACGTTTAAATTATTATGAAATTTTATTTTATTACTAGCATATAACTATCATATATAACATACATACATTTATACGCAACGTAGGTACTATGCAAAATATACTATAAGATCTATGAATCTGAAATGAAAGAAACATTATAAAAGCTGCGTGTTATTAGTGTTATATAGAATAGAGAAACATGAACATGAAAATTTATAATGTTGCAATGTTTACAATGTTTATACAATGTTTCTGTTGCAAAAATATCAAAACTGATATATTCATTACATCTTGTAACGCATTCAAAATAAAATTTATAAATAATTTAAAATTGAAATTGAAATAAATTGTAAAGAAAATGTTTCACGGTAATTAAATGTTTGAAAAAGTTTCTCGCTTAAATCTTTTGTTTTTTATAAAATTAAAAGTTTTTGAAATCTGTTTTATAACAATCTTCTCTTGAATTTTTATGCCAGAAATCATTTGATAAAACTAAAAATCAAATTACTTTTATCAGAAAATTATCTCCTAAATTGACAAAATATAATTTTTGATACATAGACTATCAATATTTTGAACTATTATGGCCAGGTTTGAAGTACTTTGTTGAGAGACATCAGAGACATTTCAAATATAAATTGTGTCTAATTAACTTTGCTTTCTCTGTGTAAGAAATTTTTTAGTTGTTCTTTCATTTAAAAATATGATGTACCTTACATATATCTTTATCTTGAACATTTAAAATGTTTTTAAATATTACGTTCATGCAGTTGTTTAAAGAGTTTGTGTTCCTTATTAATCGCTCTGCATACACTTATGCATTATGTAGCTCGTATGTCATTTATTTATTTTCTTTTATTATCACTTTTCATGTTTCTAAATATTTGTTTTTTCTTATGCGATTTGTTTTTATTTTTTCATCATCTATGCATATCTTCTTCCATCACTAATATTATTATTTTTCAAATTAATTTTGTTATCAATTTAATCCCAAACTGTAACCATTATTATAAGTTCAAGTAATGTATGTATGCGTTCTTTTTTAATGGCGATAACAATGTAATGTACGTACAAAAAAAGAATAAAATTTTTATATAAAATATTTCATTTCAACATTATCGTTATTTTTCAATTTTTATTTTTGTTTTTTTTTTTTTAACTTTCTTTTTTATAGAAAAAATACTCCTTCATGAAAATCATCATTAATCATTTACATACATATGTACGTATACAACATTTATTTTATGTTTTGCTCTTCGCATTTATTAGAACAAACCATAAAACACTTAAAATAAACGTTTCAGATTTAGAAAACATGTCATTCTTTCGATATGATATCATTTTACTAAAAAAGATAATTCTAAATTGAATTTTATTATTATTTATACTAGCGTTATTATTATTATTATTATTTATATTATTTGTTAATATTACAATGATATTCTATATATCTGGTGTTAGCATACGAATATATTTATATACATTGTACATATTCATATTCATATATATATATGTATTAATTGAGTAAATATTATGTGAATGTATGTACAATGTTCATGCTACATGTTAAAAATAACAAGAACAAATGACCCTTTTAACTGTAACACTTCAAAATCATCTTAGCTTATCGGACTTTTGTTTTTTACTACAAATCTACAATATATATATAAAAACTTTACAAAAAAAAAAAAAGAAAATGAAAAGAAAAATTTCAAAATGAAAAAAAAAAAAAACCTAAAACACGATAATGATACTTATAATGTGTTCTTCTATATTCCATTTGTTCACACATCCATGCAAAGTATAATTTTATTTAAATTTCTCACAGTAAATAATCTTTCTATAAAAATATTGTGTAGGGTGTTAAAATAAAATTTTTATAATCAATGTATGGAATGAATGTATGAACGTAACGTTAAAAGAAGCTTTTACGTAAATTTATTGATGTTCTGTATCTTTATTTTTTTTAAATATTCCTATAAGTTCGAGTATTTTTTGTTTTCTCAAAGTTTTGTTTCTTGAGATTATAAAAATCATCTTTTAAATATCAAATAACATCGCACATATACCATATAAAACATTGAAATATCCACCCTGCTAATAATTCACTAATCCATTTTTTGTGTATTTTTATATTTAAAATAAAAATAAATACATACTCGTATATACAAAAAAAAATAAAAAATATAAACATACATTCGATTCATATTTGTATGTACACACATATACATGAATATAAACAATAAACTTTACACCTCTTTTTCAGATTTGACATTTATAAATCACAACCGATCAAATATTTCATATAAAAATATCAATTTAACTTTAAAATGGGATAAATTAAGTAGTTCGTATAAATGGAAATAAAATCTACCATATATACGTAAATATATTCGTATATAAAATGATTATTTAAATATTATTTGTTAGTTTTTAGTTTTTCTTATTTTTTTTTTTAGAAGAAAAAAACAAATTTCAACTCAAGGTTTTAATAATTTTTCATTTAGTTATAGCAGAGTGTTATAGAATATAATAACAACGAAAAAATAAATTTTCTTCATTCAAAGGCATTTAATGTATATGTAGGCACTCATGGACCTTATACGAAAAGGAGTGGTTTTTTTTTTTTATTATTAAACGAAAAGAACAGAATTTTTGTGAAGAATAACACCAACAACAAAAAAAATAGCTGTTAAAAATGACATTAATTTAAATAATAAAACAGAAAAAAAAAGAAAAAGATATCAAATACACTTATGTACATGATTGTATACATATAGAAATGTTCTGTGATAAAAACCAATGTTTCAAGTAGAAACAATTTTTCATCAAAGAATTCTGTCGTTTTATAAGTATTTGTTTTGTTTATGTAATTCTTTTGTTTTTATTTCAACTTCAATGCATTATCATTTCAATATTTCCACCAAAGTTTGTAAACTTCTAAAAAATGTTTTCAATTTTCTGATATTGACAATTATTCTATAGTTTTAGAGCAGTGATATGAATATAATTATATTTTTTATTTCATCAGATGGAAGTTCATTCCTTGATTTATTCAAATTAAATTATACTTCTAGGAGACATTCCTTTAGTTCCTTTCATATGATGGTTGTTGATTCGATTATTATCACTCCCATAAACAATATCTATTTCTTCGTGTATTCCACCAGGGGAGAAAATGAATATTTCTGAAAAATGAAAGTACTTATGTAATAATGAATTTACACCTACTAAAAGCTTATATTAGCCAGCTGCCATTGATCTTACATTTTCTTCTTGTTTACTACTTTTTTTTTCTCTGAACATATCTCTGAACAAATTACAAAGTGCACTGTACTGAAACAGTAAGCTATCGAAGAGGTAATGTTAACAAGATACTATGAACTACACCTACAAGTATACCAGCTATCAATGACTGCAACTTACTCTCTCCACTCTCTTCACACTATTTACGCTTTTTCAGCATAGTGCAGAATGTCTATACTTTTTCAGAGTTTCTCGTATTTCTCATACTCACAAGAAAAAAATGAATTTTTCTCAAGAATGAAAATACTATATGTAATATTGAATGGACTGCTACTCTAATAATTAATGTTAGTGTATTGCATTTCATAAGTTCAATTGATCCCATACTTATTGGCCACAACACGTAGAAAATTTTTTGCTAAGAGGAAATGAATTTATTTTGAGAAATGAAAAAATTGAATGAAGAAAATGATTTATGTATTTGTGCTTACACTCTCATTGGTAAAATTCTCACAAGATTTTGACATTCAAACAATCTACTCTGATTGATATTAAAATTTCAATACCTTCCTCGAATCTAATAAAAAAAATGTTTCCCATAAATTTCAAATCCGTAAATTATATAGATTTTAATTAGACGATTGATCTAATTTTTCAACATAAAGTACATTTTATTAGATGCATGAAAATTTATGTGATATTTCTTTTGTTTTTTGTTTTCTCATCTTTAACGATTTATTTTTAATTTAATTTCTGATACAAATAACTTCAAATTTGTATTCATCATCTGCTTTTGCATTGTTTTTTAATTGAGTTCCCACAGTAAAATTCTATACATACAAATGGTGTACATATTTCTATTTTACTATATTTTCTGTTTTCATTTTCATAATCAGATTATAATTAGTAGATTAAAAATAAAATAAAATGAAAAGAAAATTGAATCAAACAAAAAGAAAAATTTTTAACAAAAAATATTAATAACAAAATTTCGAAAAAGAAGCTAAAAAAACAAAAAAAAAAATGTTTTTTGTAATCCATATTAATTTCCTAAAAATTTATTTTCAATTGATTTTTACGAATAATAAAATTGAAGGCATTATCATGTACAGATTTTCTATTTTCACATATTGGTGAGATACCGACACAGAAACGATATATGTACATATTTTCATAAAACAATATAAATATATCTATCAAATTTATAACAAAAACAACAAAAATTATTAAAGCAGTTAACATAAAAATCCCAGATTTAACTTTACAAATAAAAACATATAACATGAATGTAATTCTGTGATCAAATCAATAAAAATAATAATAATTCGTTTGTCATTCTAATATGTGTTTTAAATTAAATTTATTAGTTCTCATTCTTGTTGTTTTTTTTTTTGTTTTATATTTTTCGCTTGATCATCATAAAGTATACCAAATCATTATCCATTACCATATACATATTATACACTACTACTAGTTCAAACTGTAATTTTTGATCGTTTTTATTTTAATAAAATTTATTTTAAAGTAAGAAAAAATTTTCTATCACATTTTGTTTATGTATTTTACTATAAAATTAATTCTATATTATTTTCTTTTATTTTATATTCAATGTAAATGTATAACAAATGCATAATTAATTCAAAGTCCTTTTCAAAATTTTGTATAGATTTAGAATTTTCAATACTAACTACTCGTATAACCAAATGAATATATTTTGTTATATATTCATGTATATATTTTTATAATATTTTTCTATGGGTATGTGTGTATGCTTTCATATACATAAATATGTAATTTAAAATTGTAAAATTAAACAAGATTTAAAAAAAAAAAAGCATTCCATTCAAATCCGGAGCAGAAAAACAAAATATACATAATGTAAAAGTCAACTGAAGAAATCAATAAATGTTAATTTAATCATAATACTGATGATCATATTGATCATACATTACAAGTATATACCTAGAATATTATTTTATTTATTTATTTTTTTTTTTTTTCAAAAAAGATCATAAGGAAAAAGTTATACTCTGGAATATTTATGCGGCAATATATACAAATGCATAGACAGATATAATCATAATAATATTAAAAAATTTGTGATGATCATTTCACATCGTTAACACTATCGATTGTCATCAAAATTTAATGCATTCAGATTTCGACATCATCATAATAATAATAATAATGATAGTGACGATAACAATATAATAGTACATAATAACAATAGCAATAATAAGATATATAGAATGAAATATATGAAAATCTTCTTATTATATTTTTTTTTATTTTTTCCCATTTTTTTTCTATTCATATAATGTATACTATATGTATATTTTTTTGTTTTATTTTTGTTTTGTTGATTCTTTGCGTTATACATTTTTCTGACTTTTTATTTCAATCTAATCTATACATATATATATATATATATGTTTTATGAATATGTAATTGACGATTCACTATATATTTACACACTATACATTCAAAATATTCACTTACATATACATATAATACACGCATACAATTCTCATAATCAAAATCTAAATACATTTTTATAAAGATGCCGATAATATTTAATGTTAATCACTTTACAATACATTTATGAGAATATATGTATCTACAATTTATACATACATATTATGTATGTATAATAATATTATTGTATGTAAAATATCATACAGATACTAGTATATGTATATTTGTATATAGCACACATCTTAATGCATTTAAATTATTGTGATTAACATACAAAATGTATCTATAGTTTATTAAAAATTGAAAATAAAATAATATATAAATTTTTATTAATTTCTATAATATTAGTTGATACATACAAATATGTATCTACATATGTATGTATGTATATGTATATTTGAACCTAGTTAGTTATAGTTTCGAATTAATAATTCAATGTATTTAATAACCATTTTTGGGACATATGTACATATTCCATTTATTACAGTAGATATACGCACAAAAGTTTTACTGTATTTATATGCCCATTTTGTGTATGAAGATTTTTTGATATTTTTTCTCCTTTCATTTTTATATTATATTATATGTATTTAATTTTCTTTCATATACTACTTAATTTTCTTCATAAAAAATTAGAGAAAAAAAAAATCTATTCATTCCATATTATTAATCAAAGCATATAATCGAACGATACGATATTATAAATAATATGAGAATAATATCGTCATTCTAGTTCATATTTAAAATTCATAAAAGAATTTATCACCTTTTATTTTAAATATGATTTTTATTTTTTCTATTTTTTCTACCTTTTTCTATTTTGTTCACATTTCTATTTTCACATAAAAGTGTAAAATTTTGATACGTTTTGTTAAAAAATATATATATAGTATATCATCGGCATATTTTTTTTTTTGACTTTCAGTTCAGATTTACTGAATTACTACATACTAAAATCTAAAATATATGTAAATAATGTATAATAGACGACGATTCAAAAAAAAAATAAATAAATAAATAAATTTATATTTTTTCTTTTATTTTATTAGCCACCGATGAATTATATTCCTATTATATGGTAGTAGTAATTTTTATTGTTTACGATTATGGTGATGATTTACATGATTTACTTGTACAAAGGGTCAGTCAATTTATGAAACACGTGGAGTTATACATGTTATGTATATTCGTATGTACAATGTTGTACTCGTATTTTATGTGCATAAGTATGTATATTTTGTTATCTTATTTAAATTTAAATTTTCATTTTTATTCCGAGTTTTCACGTTCTCCTTTTTATTTTAACTGAACGATTACAGGCGATATTTTACTAAATCTTTGTTGTAATTCAAACAAAATCTTTATACCAAATCATTTCAGTGCAATACTTACTTTTTTCTTCAGTACTACAGACAGAATAGCCTTTGAGAAAACCTTGGCTCTTACTACTCTTGAGTTATAACTATCCATGTGTGCTCTTACAGCGTACAATTTAATGTGGAGTACCAGTGGAGTGGAGTAATGTGGCGAACCACTGAGTTGTTGGTAGAGAGAGGAACAAACTCACTTTTTACGTAATATTTTCTGGTACTCCTACCTCCTACTCTTTTAAAACTGAGAGTAGTTGAGGGTAATGACCTAATGACTAATGAAAGTGGGAAATAGGGAATGAAAATTGAAAATTATTTTTCTTACTTTTGCTGCGACTGCATGATCAGCATGATCAGTAGTAATAGTAACCAGTTGCTCTACTACCAAGCACTAAGCTCAGTGCGATAAATAGATACACAAAAAGTGTATTAGATAAATTTTTCTTCGTTCTATCTCAGTTATTCACAGTTTATTCATATTTCATAAATTTCTCATTCTCTCGCTATAAGTGCGTGATCTGATCACAGTACTACCATTTTTATTATAGTAACTACAAATCATTCTGAAAATACATTTCATACAAATAACATAAGTCTTCAGTAAAACCTTCCAAAAAGTGCGTAAAATTTTTTTCTCTGAAAAATCAATTACAAAAAAAAAGTTTATTATATAATTAATAATAAATTTTAATTATAATAGAAAAAAAAAATAGTATTTGTACATTACTCGTACTTGCAAAATAGTACTTAATGTATTTTTCGTTCGAAATTTATATCATTACACATATTTAACAACATCAACAAACATTTACATTTACAATCGAACCAGAACTGCAATATAATGTTCAGAAGTTCAAAAGTTCATTTTTGAAGAAAAAAAACTGAAACACAAACAAGCAAACAAAAAAATTTCTCAAAAACGATAAACAGCACCTATCAAGAAATAAATGAAAAATAAACTATCGAAATATTTTTCTTGTAAATTTCTTGTATTATTGCTTGTTTATGAAACTTATGATCTAGATGAAATTTGTCTTCTTTGAGTTCCTTTTTTTTTATTCATTTTACATTTTGTAATTTAAGTTTTTCGTTTTTTTAAACATCCACTACACTCTGTGTCTGTTGTGTTGTTATACTTTAGAATATTATACTTGGATACGTGCAACTTCATATGTATATTGTTATGATCAAATCAAATAAAAATAATAAAAAAAACTAAAAACAAACAAAATCAAATACTATGTGTATATGGACACATATACACCTTAAATTCACAGCAGGATATTATAATAAGATATATTTTTTTTACTTATTTCCTTATAGTATTTTCTTATATTTCAATAGCTACAAATAAAATGCTCATACATAGTCTACGCATACATTTTTATTCTTATTCGTTTAAAGTGAGAGAAAATATACATATATAAAAATGATGAAATCATGAAGTGTCAGAGAGTAAAGAAAAACAAAAATTATATATCACATCACAGAGTTTTCGTTGTCGTTGTATATTTGTGTATACATTTCTTATTCTAAATCAAAAGTGATATTTTCACTTTTTTTTTTAAATATTTCTTTTCAATTTCTTTCTTTATTTTTATTTTTTTTTTTTCATATTTTTGAATCTTGAAAAATGTTCAATTTTATTTTTCATTCAAAAATTTTGCAATTTATATCATTACACCCTTAAAATCGTAAACGTACGAGTATATAAATATTCTTTGAGTTTCAGTAGAATTTTTGAGAAAAAAAAAATCATCATTATAAAAATATTGTTGGAATATTTTACATATATGTACTCGTACATGCATACATAAGTATGTAAATGTTTATTGCGCATTGTATGTATGTATACATGAAACATTATAACTGAATTTTCTTTATACGGACATTTATTCTGGAGTGGTAACAAGTTTAAAATTAACTTTTTATAATTTTGTATTTTGTATTTTATATTTTTTTTTTTTGATTATTATTATTATTACTGAAACGAAAAAGAAACACAACTTGTGAGGTCGCTGTAAAATAAAGAAACTTGGTGAAGGGCTTAAACGAATAAAAATATTAACAAAGTTGTGTGTGTGTGTGTGTGTATGTGTAAAATCATGTATATAATTTAAAAGATATATTTTAGATATATAAATATACATAAAATACGTCCGTACAAGTTAGTATACATATTATGTACTATGTATATACGAATACGACATGTTACACTACCAACTAAAGTTATTTGTATGATCCATCAATGAAGTTTATTACTCTAATTTTTCAATGTTATTTCTTTTAATACCTAGAAAATGTTGAATTTTTTATCGCATTCATACTTTACATTCGAACGTAGTACTATGTATGTATGTAACATACATACGAATCTGAGTACACATAAATGTGTTCACATTATATTATGGTATATTTGTATATAGATATGCAGAGATATTTAAGTCCTCGTATACGGATATACTTAATTGGATATTATATATTATTTTAACACATTCACGTTTTGTAAATTCATATATGCATATATTATATATAAATATGTGTTCAACATACACTGCACATACAAATTTACATTTGTACATACATACTCATATATTCAAGGCACAGTATGGTGAAATATGATTTACGATTTGTAATTCTGCACTTTTTCACAGATTGAATTTATTTTACTGCTGTTTTTGCAATTTGTTATCATTCCTTTTAAAATATATATATTTATTTTTTTTTTCCTTTTTTTCATAACATATGTACATACATTCGTAGTATTTATTCATATATATACTATATGTTTATGTATACACATAAAATGGATAACAATTTTCTTTTCTCTTTTTTTCAAAATAAATTCTGTTTTTATAAAGCATAATATGCAGTTAAATGTGTGCTTCTTAATTAGTAACTTTTACAATATTCTTAAATCACAATATTCTAAATACATTTTTCTGTGATGTTTTCTAAATTTTATTTATTTATTATTATTTATTATTTGAATGTGTGTATGTATTTGTTTTTCTTGTACCAAGTCATATATAACGCCTCAATTAAAAAAATTAAACAGATAAACGTGTAATATCATTCGAATAAATGAAATTTTTTCCTGAAAAACATTAATTATATTACTCGTATTGTATTAATACTCTTATAAACTCATATAGCAAGCTACTTTATAATCAATACTTGTACATTGAAATAATTATTAAAATATTCATTATGAATATCAAAAATATGTTATAAAATAAACATTAAAATTCCTTTTTAAAATAAAAACAATTATTGCGTATACAAACGAGTATGTGTAATTGAATTATGTATATAATATCAAGAATTAAATCAACATAAATATAAGCTATATAGCTTAACTCAAGACATAAAAATGTAGTTTAATGGATATTTTATTCGCATACAATATATACAATACAGAAATATAATTTATTTTTTTTTCTTTATTGTCTTTTTCGATACAGTTATAATAAATTAAATATATAATGTATATAAAATAAAAGCCAAAATTATTTTAAAACCTAAAATTTTACATGTATAGTTATTTATCGTTTATTTTTGTATATACCTAAACTAGTTATGCATAATTTTATAAAATTTATATTAGTATATGTATATCTAACATTATAATACTATATATTCATATTGTTCAGTAATTTATTAATGATGTAATTTTTATTTACATATGAATACATCTGTTAATTTGACTGATATTTTCCATATGAGATGTAAATTATTTTTATATATTATATAATCTGTTTTATTTATTTTTTTTTCATTTTTATTTTTCAGTTTTTAATTAAAAAGCATCAACAATCATTTATGACACAAACATATAAATCGATGAAAATAAAATATCGACACAATAATAAAACGCACTTTTAAATTAAGTATCATAATAATAATATATGTATTTTGTTTCTAAAATTTTTCTACATTCTTTAAATACGTTATGTACTCATATTTAAATACCATGGACTATACAAATAGTATAATAATAGCACACACGAGTATGCATAATTTTTTTAAAAACTATTTATACAATATAAATGTTTGAATACTTTTAAAATCTTCATTGTTCATTCAAATTAGAACACGATGCAAGGACAAATTGGAATGTAATTAATTAAATTTTTTTCTATATACATAAAAAAATGAATCATGGTTTTGGTGTAGTATAATTGATGTTTTAAAAAATTTTGCTATATGAAATGGCTGATTGAGAGTTTTTTGGAACCCCAATACCAAGGTTTATATGGTCATTGCTCATTGATTGCTGTAAGGATACGGGCGTTTAAAGTCGTCAACTATGGCTGGTAAGCTATTGATATATTTCTTTGAAAATAGTCATCTAGGGTTGGATGCCACGGGTTATATTTCTTTGAAAGTGATCAACTAAGGCTAAAATGTATCAAATATAATATGTATGTCAATGTCGCTACGACCGAAATCAAGTCTTCGCTACCACTGCAGAAGTATAGTCACCAACCACTCTTCTCTTTGCTATATGCTACATTTCTCCATTCTTTAATTTTAAATATTTACTTTTGCGTTTTGCTGTATAACGTCTGTCTATCTTTTTTTAGGTTTGCCAACCGACCTCTTTCTTTCTACATTGCTTTCCTTCATTTTATATACATAGTATTATTTGAGGTTTTGGTGGTATGTATAAGGGCATATAATATGATATACCAAAGCATCCGAGTCTTAGATATCAACAACTGAATGTGCGATCAAAAATACCCAGCAAAGTGGGTACATGTAGGTAGTTTAAAATAAATATTCAATTCATTATAATATTCGGAATAATTATCGTTATGTATATATAATTAATTCTTTACACATTATTTCGAAAATTTATCTAAATAGCTATACATATTATTATTTCTAAGTATTTGTAGTATCAAGATTATTTACATAACATTATTCTCTATGTTAAATTTATATTGATATATTTTTCATATGTCTATGAACAAAATAATATTAAAGACGAATCAAAAATTTAAATTTTATATCACTTAAAAATTTGATTTTATTTCAATACAAAACAAAAAAAAATATATATATATGTATTATTTACATAAGAAACTTGTTATCTAAATATTATTAGTCACTTATTCTCTTTTTTTACATCAAGTTAATATTTATTTTTTATTTTGCTTGTTATGTTTTTTTTTTTTTTTGATTCCTATTCACATGTTATTTTTCAACATTGTGATCTTATTTAAAATGATTGTTCATTTTATTTTCATTTTACACCATATATACATACATATACTTACATACATTTATACACATGAATTTACAGTATAGTAAGTGATATCTTCTTCTGTATAACAATTTAAATATATCTACACATCATTATATTGATCCGTAATATTACGCGTATACTATATACATATGTATGAATATTTTAAAGTAGTCATAGAGAAAAAAAATTGTTTTTTTTTATTCTTTTGAATATTTATTATTGTTCACCGATCATATTATTTTCAATATTTTTCGATATGAAATGAATACTATATTATATATATATTATACATGATATGTTCATAAGAAATGTATTTTATTTAGATTTTTATATAATGTATGCAGTACATTTATTTATATAATAGTATAATATATGAGCATGTGTTTTTTTATAATTCTTCTATTCTTTGAACTGGTTATAAACATTATAAATGTTCACAATCTATTTTATTTTTTGCTTTTTTTCTTCATTTTTTGTAAACAAAATTTTCAAAAAAAAAAAAAACAAAAAAAAAAACAGATTCATTCATTTTTGAATTCATATATACGTACATATATCTACGTATGAAATGATTTATAAAATTCCTTCTTGATTATATGTTGATTGTTTGTATTATTTTATATTCGTTTTAAATAGAATAAACATACAAATATGTTCTCAATAAATATTCATGAAAAAAAAAAAAATAAACAGATAATATGTTATAAATAAAAATTTTTTTAAAATACATAGTAAGTATATCTAATTAACATGATAATAATCGACTTACGTATTATATGAATGTACATAAATGTGAGCAGATAAAATATTTTCATATATGTAAAATTTAATCAATATATTAATATAATGTGTATTACGATTATTCATTAGTTTCCAATTGATATTCCAAAAAAAAAAAAAAAAAAATTAAAAAATAAAAAAATAAAAAAAGCTCAATATATTTCGCATTATGTATATTATTAAATTTAAATCATAAAAATAAAATCAATCAAGTGCAAAGTATTAGTTATAGTTAGATCATTATTTTTTTATCAATTTTTATCTTTTTAATTTTTGTATTTATGTTAAAATTCTTATTAAATTTTTAATAATTATCATTACAATATCCATCATTATATCTGCATGTCTTCAAAGAAAAACCGCACAAACAATTTTTATACAAAATTATTTAAAAATGCAAACATTTCAAATTTTAATATGTTTGACATTTTTTTCTTGGATTCATTGGTGAACCAATTTTACAATGAAAATCATCTGAAAATGCTTTTTGATTTTGTAATGGGCCAACAACTCGAAAACGTGGTAAAGAATGTGAATCCGCATATAATCTTCCTAATATTGTTGCTAAAAATTCAAAATTTCAAAAAATTAAATAAATTTATCATAAACAATAAAACAAAAAAAAAAAAAAAAACAAAAAAAAAACAACAACAAACATGAAAAAACTTTTACCATTTGTCATCGATGCACACCATTGCTGTGCATATGATATCCAATATAATTGTTTTGAATCATATTTTAATCCTAATAACTTTTTATCTTTATTTGTCTTTAACCATTTTGAATATGCTTTATAAGTAGATTCTATACCCTGATTATCAGCAAAATTCTCTTCCAGAGTTAATACACCATTTAACTAAGTATAAAAACAAAATAAAAATATTATAAAAATTATTAAAATTCTACACATTATAAATGCAAAATAAATAAAATTTCAATAAAAATTTATATAATTTACTAGTAAATTTGTTTGTGGCTCTGTATAATTTTCATATTGATAATATATACATAAAATTTTATTTTTGAAAGTTTCAAAACTTTTATCATCCCATTCAATTAATTCACCGTATACATCATGATTATGATAATCTTTAGCGAATCCATGTGCAACTTCATGCATATACATAAAACCAAGTCTACCATAATTTATTGATTGCGGATATTCAATATCGAAAATAATTTCTTCATTTGTAGCATATGGTGCAAAAACTTTTAAAAAAAAAAATCAATAACACAGCAATCATCAACAAAAAGGAATTAAAAAAAAAAAAGCAACTTGAAAAAAAAATAATATTCATCAATTTTATACTTACAAACATTATTTAATAATGGTATATAAAATGCTAAACTAATACTAATTTGATCAAATATGAAATTATCTGTTGGTTTTATTAATTGCATGTAATTGAAATCTTCTCTTGATTTATGAATATTTAAAATCGTTGTAAACATATCATTCTCATTAACATTTATATTTTGATAAAAATTATCAAAATATGTTTCATTAAATGGTTTTGTACCAAATGCCAAACCGAATACTAATTCGATTTTATTTAATTTTTTAATTAATTTTATTTTTAAATTTTCACTTAGCCAATTAGATGTTTTTAATGTATTTTCAAATTCATGCATAATATCTTCGAACATTTTTATTGCTTCATTTCGTTTTTCTAAATCTTCATATTTCGTTGTATATGCTGCCATAACTCCTATTGGTATTCTAAATCATATTCAAAACAAACAAAAAATTTAAATAAAATTATACAAATTTTAATATATTTTTTAAAGTTTATAAGATACAAATTATAATTGTTTTTCGTCAATAGCACTATAGCTTCATATGAGCCAGAGCTTTCATCGACTTTCTAGACTTTTTGTTATTATCATCTATACAACTACAATTTAATGTGAATTGCGAACCATTATTATAAGTCGCTGGTGCCAAATGGTACAGAGGTAAGCTCTTTCACACATTGACAGGAATTTTTTAGACTGGCTTTTAATTAGAATGATCTAATAATACTTTTGTGTTACTTATTGTCAGCAAACAGACTTATCAACATTTCTAAGCTCTTTTTCCGAGTAAGACAACGAAAAATTGAAAATTATTTTTCTCACTTTTGCCTTGGACAGGAATCGAACCTACCAGAGGAGTATCAGAAGCCAGTTGCTTTACCACTTGCGCCACCGAGCCTCCCACATACATATTATAATCAAAAATTTTAATTTTTGTGAATAATCGTATTATTTGAAAATTGTATAAATATACATATACATAATATGTATATACTATATGTAGGTATAAGCATTTCATCTTATATATTTATTTATTTTTTATTGATTAATGATTTTATTTGATATTACTTACTTTTCCAATAAGAATTCAATACATTCAATGTGCCGATTTTCTTTTTTTATCAACATATTTATAATAACAACTGATTTTAAAATAGTTCTATACACCATATAATTGGCAATTATCCTTTTTGACGTTGACTTAAGCAAATTTGCTAACAATTTTAAATAATTCAAATTATTCACTAAAATCATTTGTGAATTATCGATTTGAAAATTTTCATTTATAATAATTTTAATTAAGGATTCCCAATTAATATTCGATACTTTTTGTTTTAATTGTCCAAAAGTTATAGTACGTTCAATATCTGGGATAAAAGCTATCTGTAATTTAAAAAAATAAAAAAAAAATTATACATATACGTATATATAAATTTTCTATAATCACAATTTTTGCATTTTATTTTTCGTACTTGACTTAATTTCATATGAAAATCAATTGCATCCTTCAATTCCTTCATGAAAATTGTTTCATCTACTTTATACATATCTTTAATGGTACGTACCAGAACTGAATACATAAAATCTTCATCATTTTGAGTATATATTCGTACTCGAGGTGCAGCTATCTAAAAACAAAATAAGAAATAATGAATAAATAACATAAATAACATAACATAATAAATAACATAATAACATAAATAACATGATAAATCTGAAAATTTGTAATGAAAACAATAAATATCATTGGAAACTCTTTTAAAACAAACCCTTAAAATACGTTTTTGATATCTTTTTCCTGTTACCCATACATTGAAATTGAACAAAAATGAATATTCGAAACCATAATGTCGTAATTGTTGTATCATATTAATCCATGACCAATTTTTTTCATTCCATTTATCACCTTTAATCATTGGTAATCCACCAAATTCATTAATATATGAAATTAGTTTTCTGTCATAGTAATGATCATTTGTAACTGCAAAATAAAATACATACATAAGTAAAAAATATAATTTTTTTTTTTTTTTATTCGAAATAATGCTCTGATTTTTGTACCATTTTTTATACAGCTTTTATAAATTTTGCTCGATAGCTCTGTAAGGCGACTATTCTTATAGACTTTTTTATTTCCATTTCCAGCTAATATGTCCATTGTATTAATTAAAAATTTACCTAATACAGATGCTATTACGATATGATCATTCTTTGAATTTTTATATCGTTTCTCATAATTGCCACATGCAAAATCATAAAAATTTTTACATGGTTCAATTGAAAAATCTATGCTCCTTAAAATATCGGTGGATAAATCTAGACATTTTTTTGTATTGCACACATCTAAAATATGCAAAATTTCAATTTTTAGGTAAGTTTATAATATTATGTATATAAAATGATTATTATAATGAATTAAATGAACATTTTATTATAAAATTAAATTTAACAAAAATTTACTTCAACATTTATTAATGGACGTATGTATTTAAAAGCTTATACATGTACCTTTAGATGTTTGTTTTAGAATCAGATAAATGATTACAGCTAAAACTATCAAAATGAATATGAATATTGTGATGATAACAAATTTTCGACATTTGCTTCGATTATTACACCATAATTTTTGCAATTTCATATTATAATCGTATTATTGTTTACATATTTTATATTTACGTGTGTATATTTATGGATGTATTTATGTATTTATTTATTTCTAATTTAATTTTATTTTTAATTATTTTCCTTCTTTTTTTTTGAATTTTTTTTTTTCAATTTTGTATGGCAAAAAAACAAATTTAAAAAAAAAAGTAAAAATATAAAATTAAAGTAAGATCATTAAAGATTTTGATGGGTTTTGTTTTTCAGCATTTTGAAATTTAAAACTTAATGTTTAAATACATTGAATACATTTGGAATGGAATATGGTAAGCACGCAGTACATTATGTACATAAGTAATATCACGAGAAATTAAAACACGTGATTTCATTTATACCGCTTCTGCATTCAATGCATTGACTTCAACTTGGACTTCAACTTTTGACTTTAGTGCGCATACTTAACGCACATATCAATTATTATTTTGAGTGCAGTAAATTGAATTTATTTTATTTTATTTTATTTATTATTATTAAATTTATTCTTTTAATATAATATTCTATTGTTTATACTCCTGTTATTATTTTTTTATGTTGAATATCTGTCTTGTCAATCATGTATAAATTTTATTCGTTTTATATTGTCATCCTGATTGCAAGTAGGTTTCGCTTTGACATTGAATTTTCTCAAAGTCGAAGTCAGCGCAATAGTAGCTATCAAGTCCACTGTATTGAATGTAGAAGTTCAAATACATATCTATTAAATTAAAGTCGAAGTTGAAGTCACTGTATTGAATGTATAACCGAATTAAAACACGTGATTTCATTTAAACAGTAATTTAATTTATTTTTAATATTTTGTGTAACGGATTATAAAATTTGTAAATTGAATTTCTTTTTTTCTATATTTATTATCTGTACATAATATGTATATTACACTTACAATAGAATTGATTTAAAATTAAATTTTGATTTAAATTTAATTAATCGAACTAATAACATAAGCTCTGTATTGTATGACGAAGACTTCACAACGTAGGTAGACTAACGAAAGTGAAATCAGAACTAGAGATTTCCTCCTCACCTCTTATTAGAATACAATATTTATTATAACACAATGGGTGCGTTCAGTTCAATGCAGCGATGCAAGTCAGCGATGAAAATGCAGCGATGTTTAGATAATCGCTGTATACAGATAATCGCTGTATACAATTTACTGAACTGTTTACAGCGGAAAAACCCGCTGCAAACAGTTGATTATAGTTGGCTTTGTCTGTTGTTCTAACATTTTTTTTTTCTAATATGTCAAAATTTGTTTACGATGACTTTTAAAGCGAACTTTTTTTCAGCTGCAAAATATTTACATCGCTGCAAAGTAGCGATTATGCAGCGAAACCGTTCAGTAAGAGAAATTATTGCAGCGATGGAAAATTATACATCGCTGCGTGGAACTGAACGCACCCAATGTATGTACACTATATAATAAGATTCTAAGAAATAGCATTACTTAACCAATTCAAGTGTGTGCTTTCTATATTATATTTTTCAAGAATTTCACTTACATACATACATGAATGTGTGTACATAAAATTCCACAAGTAATAGTATGACTGAATTAATATTGTAAGTGGTATGTACATATGAATTATAATTCAAAGAATTTATGTTATATTGTTTTTTAAATAATTTCAAATGTATTCTTCAACATTGTACATTCTTATGTAGCACATAAGAAATTTGAAAAAAAAAAAAAAATTGTAGAAGTATGCTTTGCAAAAATTTGCTATAATTTTTTCTATATTAATAAATAAATATTTTTATCTTGTTGTTTTTTATATTTTTCATTCTGTGATCGATTTAAAAATTTTGTTGTTCTGAATTTAAAATTTTAATTATATATATTTTTTTTCTATTTTAATATTAACATATTGAAATTGTTTAATTTACTCTTAAAATTATTAAACGAAAAAAAAAATTATGTATTTTTTGTATTGAATTTTCTTTTAGATATTATTTTCAGTTATGGATATGAATAGGTTTGTTTATTTTTATTTGTTGTTTTTAATGTTTTTCTTTTTCTCTTCTATTTTTCTATATATAGGTATGTACCTATTTTTTATTACTAAAGTTATTATGCACTTTAAAAAAAAAAAAATAAAATAATTTTCAGTTACTTTAATGATTATATTTTGACTGGTGAATGGTGGTCAAGACGACTAAATACACCTGGTGAAAAACTAATTTATGGACTCACTAATCTTATATTGCTGTCGATTATTATATGCTTTACACTACTAGTATTATTCGTAATTGGTATAATTGTATTGTTAATCGTAACGTATTCGTCGCTAATATGTATTATCATTGATAGCATGTCTGTTGAACTATCAGAAGGTATACAAAAAAAAACGTTCAATGTTTTTAAATTTTTTTTTTCTTTTATTTTCTATTTTTATTTTATATAAAGTTTTATCAGTTTGTTTTTATTTTTTGTTTATTTATGTATCATCTGTATATAGACAAAGTCTATGCGCTGCACCTGCAATGTCGTAAAACTGAACAAATGAAAAGAGCAATCTTCAATCAATCATCATGCATGAACATGAATAAAAACGCTTATATTTTAAAATACAAGAACAAAGTAAATAGGATTCGTCAAAGTTTCAAACATTTTCCATAAATTAAAAATATATCCTGTAGAAAATTTAAACAAAATATATATATTTAGTAATGAAATTAAAGTTATATATGTAATTTTTTAATTGATATTATACAAATTAAATAAGTGAATGAGAATTTTTGTAAATTTTTAACATGTAAATTTTTATATTACAATTATGTATTTTGAATAAAGTTTATTATAATAAATGTACTAAATATAAATTAAAATATTTATTTATATATTAAATATGATCCCATATAAGATGTAGTAAGTATAGGCTTCATAATGCTTAAATACAGTGCTCTGAATATTTTTGAAACAATTTCTTTCAAAAATTAATTTAGGCACATATCTGGTTTTATTTTTTTTTTCTTATACTGAAAATATTTTTCAAAATATTCACTAATAAAATCATAAGAAAAAACTGAATGAAAAGCAAAATGATAAAATCAAAAAAAATGCTGCGAAAAAGTTTTGAAACATTTTATAATTCTCGTGAAATATTGAAAGAAACGTCGTTACTTATTATCGGTTTAAATGATGAATAAATCGTTATTAGATTGATGTTACAAAAAAAAAACAAAACTATGCTACGACAAAAATATCCTGTAATTGAAAATATATAAAAAAGTTTAGTATAGGCTCTTGAGAAAAAATGACACAGAAAATTGTAGTATATCCTAAAATGGATAACATACAGAGCAGATTAGCATATACTATTCCTGTGGAAGGTGACACACACACAATTGTAAAAACGAAAAGAGAATTAATTATAAAATGCAATCATTATAAAAAAAGACTTACAAATTCTATTATCAACAATTTTAACTTTGGTAATTTTGTTTTTGGGGATTTTGGATGGCTCACTTTATCATCCTAAAACGGGCAAAAATGTATGCACTTTAAAAAATCTTGAATATTTATCAAGTTATAGTAATATATAAAAAGAGGCTTGGTTCGGTGGCGCAAGTGGTAGAGCAACTGACTACTGATCTTGAGAGTACAGGTTCGATTCCTGCTCCTGCCCACGGCATTGAGAAAAAATTTTTCTTTGCCTGCCTATTATCATTTTTCATTGCCCCTAAAACTTCCCTCAGCTTCAAATAAGTACACCAGCTTGCTGGGAAAAAGAGCTTAGAAATGCTGATAAGTAGTCTACTTGCTGACAGCAAATAACACAAAGAATTATTATAGCTAATACTAAAGTAATAATCATTCTAATCAGTCTAATCAGATCAGTCTAAGATCTATCGTGTAAAAGAGTTTGCTTCTCTACCACCAACTAAATGGTTCGCAATCCATGTTAAACTATAGGTGCACACACGATAGTGATAAAGATGGAATCACTTCTGTGAAAGCCCTAGTTCACTTTGAAATGTAGTGCTATGAAATAAGAAGAAGAAGTCTATATAAATAATAATCTGAGGGACATATGTTCACACAGGTATTAGCCTGGTACCAAGACCAGACCGGTAGCAAAATCATTTAAGACCTATTGTGGCTTAAACTTTAATTAGTATTTTCTTTATTAGATTAAATTTTAACTTTTGAATATGAATGTACCTTGACTTGTACCTTTATTTTCATATAAACTTTGACACTTGCAAGGCTAACTAAAATAAAAATAAAAAAATTTGACACTTTGATATACAAAGTTTATATTATATATTTTATTTTTTTCACACAGTTGTCAAACTCAAGCTAATACGCTAATACCACTACCAACTGGAACTGGTATTACGACTGGTAGTAAAATCAAAACTAATATACGCATGTGAACGTACAATTAAGACTAAGTTCAGCTAAACATATTTTACATTTATAAACGATCTTTTAAAAATAATTTAATGAAAATAAAATAAGATAAACTAAAAATGATTTTTCTTAAAATGAAATTGATTTTGATGAATTGAAAACCTAGCGTTACATTGAAATAAATCGTGATCGTACAAAAGATAAAGGAATTTGATAATAAAGAAGTTTTTTTCTAAATATTGCATTCATTTATGATTTTGTAATTTACCACCTGAAATGTTAAAATTTCATTTTAAATACTAGGCAGGTAATTTTTTGATAAATTCTACAAATAAAAAATTTTTAAATACAATGACTGAGTTCTAAAATGTAACAAATAAGTATCGATGCGGTAGTATTATCGTAGTGAAGCAAATATGATGCGTATCATCATTACATTTGTATCAAAAACGCATAATTTTAAATTTGACATTTTGAAACGAAGTTAGGAAGCTATATATTTAGTTATATATTTATTTGTGATTGTATAAAAAAAATGCAATGTTTGCTTAGATGATGAGTAGAAAATACATTCACAATGCATTTTGAATCTTATGACAGTGTAACCGTTTCTGTTTTAAATATTTAGAAACTATGTATTTACTTTGCATATAAACCGCATCGATGCATTTTAGAACTCAGCCAATATTATAATCATGTTCATTTATACAATTTTGATTTGTATACGAAAAAATATAAGTACATATTTATCTAATTTTTTTCAATCAGTATATCTTAGAAAATCAGTTATGAAGTTTTAATTATTATAATGAAATTATTAAAAAAAATTATAACCGTATTTGTATATATAAAATTTTTTATTATTTTTTAAAATTATTTAAAAAAGAAAAAAGAAAACAATTTAGTATTTTTATTTTACTTTGTTTTTTTTTTTTTTTTTATATTGTATCTTAATTCGTTGATTAAAAAGTTAAGAATATATGTATGTATTTATGATTGTTAGATACTAAATTTTCAATAAATTAAAAATTATGCTTCGTCGAAAATATTTACGTATAGCAGCCTATGTGATAATAATATGTATAATTTTATTTCTTGTTTTGGTATATCTTTTGGATGGAACAAGTAAGTATATTTAATGATTGTAATATAAATTATACATATCCTGATTTAATTTTAATTTTTAAATATTTCAATATTTATTTTAGGTATTTCGTTTTTTTCATTTGAGAGAGGTAAATTTGATAAATAAAAAAATAATTTAATAACATAATGTAGTCGAATGTATGTATATATTATATAGATTATTTTTTATTTTAAAGGTGTATGTATGACACATGCATGTTTAGTTGTGAATGATGTTTTCAAAAAATACGTTGATAACTCAATAAACCCATGTGATGATTTCGCGAAATTTGCATGTAATAAATATATAAAGGATATGGAAAAAAAAAATCAATTTGGCAGCGGTTTATTAGATAGTACAAAAGAAGGAAAAGATATGTATTATAGATCAATAAGAAAACCATATTCATTCGGTGATAGTGAGATGACAAGATTTGCTAAATTATATTATGCATCTTGCATGAATAAAGGTTAATATACTATTTATACTTATTTGGGGTACAAAAATAAAATGATCTAAAGGGACCTATAAACATATATGAAATATCTGACGGCTGATCGACAGATAAGATAAAATCTTATGAATGTTTGCATTGTTTGTAGATAAGTCGTCAGATTGATTGACAAACAATTCGAAAGTCGGACGACTGGTCGTAACAAATCAAAAAATTTTGATTTTTCGAAACTTGGCTTCAAGTTTGACAACTAAGTTAACTGTGTGTACAGGGGCGACACTATTTTATAAAGAAAAATTGTAGCAGAAAAAAATTGTAATATCTATATACTCGTACATATATGTATGTATGATTAACGTAAACAATATGAGCTCCAAAGAATGTTCTTTTGAATGAATTCTATGATAATGTCGAAACGCTAGTTGGAATGTTTGCAGAGAAATTATTTCAACTGCTCTGTATGTTTATAGGCTCATAAACTGCAAATTTTTAATATTATGTAAAATGAAAAAGTAAAACATGTTTAAAAATCTACAAAATTTCTTTTTAGATAATTTTACTTTTGTACAAAAGTTATAAAAATATAATATTTAAGAATTAATTTTTTACATATAATGGGCTGAACTTTCTAATTGGGTCGCCAGCTTTTGGAACGAGATCTTCCAATAATGATACTTTGGAATGTTCTCTTTAACATGGTACATGTCTTTATTGGCGCAAATTTATTTTAAGGACGCAGCCTACTCTTAAAAGTATCATTATCGGAAGGTCTCGTCTCAAAAGCTGGCGACCCCGATTCGGAAGTTTCCTCATATATTGTACGTTATGTAATGTTAATATTTATTCATAAAAACGTATTCAATATATTTGTATTTATAACATTGAATTATAGATTTTATAAAAACTCAAGAACTTACTGCTGTGTATGAACAACTGGACCAAATGAAAATTTGGCCGCTTCTAAATTCAATAATACCATACCATAGCTGGACATATATAGCTCAACAACTTCATTTAACTGGTCTTCAAATCTATCCTATTGTTAGAGCAGAAATGATAGTCGAACATGATGAAATTTGTGTTTTTGTAAACAATTTATTTACAATTAATCATTTAAAAGTCATTTAAAAATATTTACATTCATTTTATAATCATATTTTTTGTTCTATAATAATTTCACTTCATATGAATTTTCATTCGTATATATATGTATATATGTATGTATACTTTTTAATTAGATAACAAAGGGAATCCCAATCGCATTTAGTTCACATGACGAAAAAGAGAATATAAAATATGTAAAAGGACTTTTTAAAGCAAATCACATTTTAGTACCACCACAACTAAAAGAATTATTAGGTGATGCGCATAAAGTGGGTAGGGAAATTGCGGAAATCTTAAAGAGTAGTTCAAAACAGAAACCTGAAATTTGGAAAACTATATCGCAATTAAAGAGAGACTGTCCAGATTTAAACTGGTCAAATATTGTTAATATTCCAGTAACTGATAAACATCGCAAAGTAAATGGAAATGAAAAAGTTTTAATATCCGATATAGATATTATATGTAATTTAGCAAGTATATTAAACAATAGTGATAGAAGAGCAATTATAAATTACTTATTTTTGGCAACTGTACACATATTCAAGACCAATTTTCGTGGAATGCTTTATTTTGCTAATATAACTGATGAAAATCATGAACGTTCAATTGCCTGTGCTGAATTTATATTAAATACGTAAGTCCTTATGTTGATCAATATGTAACACATTTAATTTTAATTTTTACGTTTTTTATAATAAATATAGCTGAATGATTTAATTTAAAAATGTTTTGATCAAAATTATATAAATATATATTTCATATTTTAAATATATTAAATTTATTTGTTAGATTTCCTTTTGGAGCAGCATTCGTATTTATGGATCAGAGAGAAAAAGATTTAGGAGCAGGATATAGAAAAGACATGAACAATATGTTTAATAAAGATGTAAAATCGGAAGTTAAAAGAATGATCGAACATGACAATAAGTGGATAAATAAATACGCGAGAATGAAATTAGTTGAAAAAGTTAATAATATTCGTTTCCACATGGGAATGATAGATCCTCAGGACAGTTTAGATAAAGGCCATAACGATTTTTGGAAAATTTTTAAAACAGCACACTTAACTGGAGAAAATTTACTTAAAGATACGATAAAAGTACGTTATATACCATTACATTATGTGGGAAAACAAAGAAAACTCAATTTTATGAATCAATTGCTTATTTATTCTCGAATGGCAGATGTAGTAAATGCAAACGCATGGTATATTAATAATCAGATCAGTAAGTGAACAGAATTTATATTTTTACTTTTTACATTGTAATTACTTATGTGTAGTACTGAATATTTTTACAATTAATGATAATTTTTACAGTTCTTACGTATGCATTAGCAACGCCTTTAACATATAAATTTATGGGTCCTAAATTTCATAATTTGGGTGGTGTTGGTCATATTGGTGGTCATGAATTTGGACATTCTCTTGATGCTAGTAATTATAAAATTGATGTTCACTTAAAACCCAGAGAAGATATGTGGTCTAAAAAGAGTGACGAAAAATTTAAAGAAAAAATCAAATGTTTGGAAACTGAATACAGTAAATTATATGATCCTTGTTCAGAATCATATGTAAGTAAAAAGAATGAAATGAAAATAGATGAAACTTAATTTTTTTTTTTTCGATTTGAAGTTACAAATTTATTACATGTTTACCTGATCATTAATTTTGAAATTTTTTACAATTAATCTAGATAAATGGTACACTAACATTAGGTGAGAATACTGCTGATATAACTGGTTTACTTGTAGCCAGACGTTTATATGAAAATTATATAAGAGGCAGATCTAGGGACGTTCGTTTACCTGATTTTAAATTTTATTCTTCAAAACAAATGTTTTGGTTGTCATCTGCTTTAGTATTATGTGAACGTAGCAGTAAAGGTATTGAATATATTTTATATAAAATTATTTATATAATGTCTACATTTATGTATATATACGATCAATAACCAACATGAACATTTTATAACATAAATTTATAATTTTCTAGAAACCTGCGTAAATTGGAATAAAATAGATCCACATACTAGAGGTCCTCTAAGAATTAATCAAAATGTAAAATTTTCACCATATTTTGCATACGATTTCCATTGTCCTCTCGGAAGTCCAATGAATCCAGAAAAAAAATGCGTACTCTACGAATATCCTAATTTATAAAACAGAATATTATTTAAATATTTCTTTTATTTTTTTTTTTATCAAATTAATTTTGATAAACAAAACATAAAAGAAATTTTTCTATATATTCAGTTCTTTTATAAAAATGATAAATTATCTTTTATATTCTATTGAAATTATATTATAATCGAAAATAATTCTTATATTATAACAAATTTCAAATTTATAATAAATATTATGTCACAAAAAAAAATATGAAAAATATGTATGTTCCTAATAATATTTTTTTAATACTTAAACTAATAATAAGTATTATTAGTTTATATTTTTTTTTATTTTCAAATTATCTAGTATCTATATACAAAAATAGTAAAATAGAACAGTTCTAAATATTGATGTGGGGGTGGGGAGTTTTTTAACGGAAAAAGCTTTCGTTTTTTTTACATTGTTTTTATATGAGGATCTGAATTCAGAAGTATCAGCGTACTAGGCCTATATAAAATTAATTTGTAGTTAAATCGTCGCTCATCAGATAATTCGAAATCCGATTTCGAATTTTGATTTTTTTTGCAATATTATTCAATATTACCATCCAAAAGAAATTTCCGGAATCGCATATCTACATAGTCAATATTCATATTGCATTGTCGACCATATTATCAGTAGAGTACAAAGTACAAAGTATCTTTTTCTATAAAATTTTATTGTACTATTATTCTATTATTCTATAACATTGGTTGTATTATTATGTTGTATGGTTAATATTCATCGTAAATCGCAATGAAAATATAATTAAAGTCGAAATTGTATTAAACACTCTAATACAATTTTATTTGCATACATAATTAACTTTTAATGAGGCTTATCGTGCAAAACGTAAACGTGAACGGAACGCCAAATTCACGATTTTGATGGGCCATATCGTGGTATACGCACGTTTACCACGATAAGGCCCATAACAAAATTCATTTTATTTTTATATAAAAAGAAATTTCGAAAAAATTTCAAATAAATCTTCAGTTTAATTCCGAAGTGTTTTACAAAAATATTTAATAATAATTTAATAATTTCTCTACATCTTTTAAAATCATAATTTGAAATACGCATCAATGGGTGCAGCAGGAATAGTTTCCTTTTTACAATGGGGTATATCTTGCGTAGCCATTTTAATATTTTTTGCATTGAATTCAACAGGTGCTTAATTCTAATTATGTAGATTTATTATTTTTGATTTTCTATAAATTTTTTTATTCTTTTTTCATATTTTAATTACAAACGTAATTTCATTATGTTTTCTTCAGCGTTTACATCAGTTCTTGCAGAAAATGGTAAGATTTTTTTAATACCTACTTACTAAATCCAAACATTTTTAATCAATTTTATTTCGATTATTTTGATTTCACTTCTTATTTTATAAATTAAGATATATGCCAAACAAAACCATGCCTGGATGTGCGTAATGTATTCAAGTCGCACGTGAATCAAAATCTTGATCCATGCGAAGATTTTTCGAAATTCGTTTGTGATGAATATGTTCAGCAACATATTAGAAATCAAACATTTGGCTATAGTATTAAGGATTATACAGCTACAGCCGATGAAAGATTTAAATCACTTCTATCACTTCCACTATATGATGATAGAGATATAATCCGTTATTCGAAATTGTATTTTAAATCATGTATGGATAAAGGTATCGTATAATTTTAAATTCTTCTGAATGAAATAATCAGTAGACAAATTAAATTCATAACTTCAGCCTATTTCGCATCAAAGATGAATCAAGCAGTTTACAGACAAATAGGAAAACTTGGTGAATGGCCTTTAGTTACTAATTATTGGTCAGAATTACAAAAAAATTGGACGGATCTATACAGAAGCGCATATTATTTAGGATTACCGTTAAATTCAGTCGTTGATGTTGAGCTTAGCCTAGAACCAGGAAATTTACGTGATTTTTCCGTTCATGTATGATTATTTGTATTAATTAAACTTTTTGATTATCTTGTGATATATTGATATATATCAATATTTTCAGTTTAAAAAGGGTAATGTAACAAAGAACACAGACGAGAGTAAAGAATATTATAAAAAGACATTGTTAGATCTTATAAAAGTAAGTAGTCTACAGCCTGCACCTGATGTTGATAAACAATTTGAAGAAATGTTCGAATTTCAAGATAAATTTGCAGCAATTTTATCCCAAGAATCTACAGAAAAAGACTCGTTTAAAACAATTGAGGAATTGGAAAGCTCTTGTCCAGATGTTGATTGGCTAAAATTATCAAATATAGCATATTTGCCAAAAGTTTTCTTGAAAAGACATGAAAAAATACATATTTTCGATGAAAAGCTCATATGTGAATCAGTTAAACTAACAAAGAATAATGAAAGAGCTACTGTTAATCATATTACTCTACGAATTGCACTAGGTTTTATTGAACTATTTAATAAATATAAAAAAATTGCAGATTTACCAGAGAAACAACGAAGGAAGCAATGCGCTCTCGCAGTATTAGATGAGTAAGTAAGCAGTTTGATATCATATTTTATTTTTAAACTAGCTCCAATTATCCGCTTCATTGGGTTTTGGCCATACATTTTTATTGATATCTAGGTCTGGAATACCATTGGTTATACTGCTTTGATCAAATGTGTTGAGATCATTGAAATGGACAGATTTATATTTATCAAATGTAGCTCAAACCGAGCTACGAACTTCATCGACTTGCTTCTCTAAATAGTTCATCTCTTCGCCAGCTCTTCCCAATTTCTCGTTTTCAGCAGCCCCTTTTCATCGTCTTCTACATTATCTATCCATCTTGGTATCCGTTCTCCCGCTGGTCTGTGTGTTTGTTGGATAAAATTTATAATTATCTTTGGAGCTCTGTTGTCGTCTCAACGTAATACATGACCAGCACATCTCAATCTCTCAATCTTTTAAGTGATTAATAGATTATAATTCGATAAAAACAAAATTCAAATGAAAAAAAAATATAAGAACACGATTGTCAGATAAAAATTTGTCGAAATTTTAAGCAAGTTTAAGAAATTTATTGAACTTCGATATACTCAATTTTCAATTTGTTCACATTTATTCACTTCATTAGAATAAAAATTCATGATTTAGAGATGATGTGGCCTCACGGCTCAAAACTCAATTTTTTTTTTTTCGAAACTGACCTTATAATAATCCATCATGTTCTGAATAAATGTATGAAATTCATTTCAATTTCTACTAAAATCAAAATGAAATTTTTCTTTTCTTACAGTTTCAAAATTGGTGGATCAGCTTACTACATGGATGCAAGACATTATGATTTGGGTGCTGCAGGCGGATACAGAGAATATCTTCGTGGTTTGTTTCATGATGAAATAAAGGAAGAATATAAAATCATAATCGGAAATGAAAATCAATGGTTAGATAATAGAACAAGAAAAACCCTACTTCAAAAAATTGACGACATGAATTTTCGTATTGGTTACTATGAAGCTAATTCCTCTTACTTAAACCAATTACTTGAATTGGAAAATATATATAGACCCGCAAAAATATCGCATACAGATATTCTTGAGAACTATAGACAAATAAACCTATTCCATCTATGGAAATATGGTTCAGAAAGAACGATTCCCTACATTTTTTTATTACCTGATGGAGTTCAATCTAATGCTGCCTATGGTAAACGTGAAATATGTATGTTAAAAAACGTTTCTCAGAATTTTATTTTTTTATATTGTATTATATTTGTAACCATCTTATCGAAATAATTTTTTTTTATTCAAGATATTTCATACGCCTTATTAAATCCAGAACTTTTTCGATATATGGGTCCAAGTTTTATGAACTACGGTGGTGCGACATACGCAATTGCACATGAATGCGGACATTCACTTGATAATAAAAATCACATGTATGGTACACAAGACATAATTGAAGACTTCTGGAGTGAAAGTAATGAGAAAGAATTCCAACAGAGAATGAAATGTTTAGTTGACACGTACAATAAAGAATGGGATTCTTGTGCTGAAAGATATGTTAGTTATTAATATAATTTTATCATTTTTAAACTGTTATTAAAATTATAATAAAAAAAAAACCCCAAAATATAGATAGATGGAGAATTTACAAAGAATGAAAATTTAGCTGATCTTCTTGGTATTAAGGTTGCAAGACGTTTATATGAGAAAAAATTAAGCAAATCTAATAATAAAGATTACCAAATTGACGGATTTACAAAATATACTCCCCAACAAATGTTTTGGATGTCAACAGCTTTCTTATATTGTGAAAGATCAACTAAAGGTAATTGTAATAAAACTTGAATTATCAAAATTGAAAATAATAGGTGATAAGTGATTCTAAAGTACAAAAACTAAACCATTTTAACAGAGGAATGCGTGAAAAAGGCCGAAATTGATTTTCATACTAGAGGACCAATAAGAATTAATATGAACGCAAAAATGTCGCCATATTTTGCTCAGGATTTTAACTGTCCAGAAAATTCACCAATGAATCCAAGTTCCAGATGTGAAGTTTATTAAAAAAAACAAAAATAAAATAAATTGTATGTACTAATGAATCGTCTAAATTTGTTTAGGTATGTTTCATTTTTATTGTAGATTTGGGTATTGAATAAATTTATTAAAAAATTTCTTAAATTTTGAATTATTTGAAATGATAAAATAACATTTAAAAAATTATAACTTAACAAATCATCATCATCATTGGCATAATAATCCTCGTCGAGTCTTAGCCTCCTCCACTTTGCCTCTCCAGTTTTCTTTATCCACTACTAAATTTCTCCAATTAATTTCCAGTGTTCTCGTGATAATTAACATTCAACTGGATAAGGTACAGTCAGATGAATATTGGACTCTATAATGAGTGTCGATAAAATCGTCTCGTCATAGACTATTTCCTCGACTCGCCGAATTTTGCATTTGAGTGTCGATTTGAGGCGAGAATATCGACATTTTGAGTCGATCAGCTAAAACTAATCGACAGGCATGGTAGTCTTTGGTGATTTGACATTTCATGTATGCTTTGTATATTAGAGAAAGTGTATTTAATTATTCTGCTAAATTTGTTTAATATTGTAGACACACAGAGGTTGAAATTAATTATTTTGCTATTTTCAGCCTCGAAATCCGGAAAAAAACAACGGATTTGGGTCGAAATATATTCAGCGAAATTACATTAAAAATTACGTAATAATCGCTCGAAATCTACTCAAGTTTCGCTCTTTACGTAGAACAGAGACATCTAATAACAAGTTGGGTAATACTGTAGATTAAAGGCCACACCTCCGATTTCCTTGAAATTTTGACCACTGGTTCTACTTGACAATACAAAAAAATTGACCAACATTTTTTTTTGTGAAACGCCCCCTATCGGCAACAAATCGCATTTAAAAAATTTTGTTGAAATTTGTATTTTCGCAATGTTTCTATAACGATACAAGGTACAAACAAGTAACACAGCTCAAAAGATGCGTCTCAAAATGCTCTATATTCTGTAAAAAAGAAATTTTTAAAAAGTCCTTGTTAAAGGATATTAAAGGACATTTTAGATTTTTGACTATTTTTACATTTTTATCAATTTCTCAGAAAGGAGTAAGGATAATCGGTTCAAATTTTTTGCAAATAAAAGAGGACATTATAAGGAAGTTTTTTTATTTATTACCCTGATCCTGATGTGGAAGACAAATTTCCTAGAGAGAAATGATTTTAATGGTGCTAAATTTTGTAATAAGTTACAGTATTTTATTAAAGTATATAAAACTAAATGAAAATAAAATTTGATATGATAAAATTCGATATCTTATTCTCGAGGAGACCGATTTACATAATACAAAATTTACATCGTCTTGTCTATATATAGGGCCCACTGTATTGTTTGTAGTTAAATCGCCACTTGTCAGATAATTAGAAACCAGATTTCGAATTTTGATTTTTCGGACAGTGGCTTCAAGTTCGACAACTTTTTCAATATTGCAAGTTTACAATATTTTGTATTGTCGACCATATTGTCAGTAGATGCAAAGTATCTTTTTGTATAACAAGTTCAAACAGTTTATACAAAAGATATTACTAGTTTTATTTTGTTTTACGGTTGTATTATTATGTTGAATGGTTAATATACATCGTAAATCGCAATGAAAATATAATTAAAGTCGAAATTGTATTAAACACTCTAATACAATTTTATTTGCATACATAATTAACTTTTAATGAGGCTTATCGTGCAAAACGTAAACGTGAACGGAACGCCAAATTCACGATTTTGATGGCCCATATCGTGGTATACGCACGTTTACCACGATAAGGCCCATAACAAAATTCATTTTATTTTTATATAAAAAGAAATTTCGAAAAAATTTCAAATAAATCTTCAGTTTAATTCCGAAGTGTTTTACAAAAATATTTAATAATAATTTAATAATTTCTCTACATCTTTTAAAATCATATAATTTGAAATACGCATCAATGGGTGCAGCAGGAATAGTTTCCTTTTTACAATGGGGTATATCTTGCGTAGCCATTTTAATATTTTTTGCATTGAATTCAACAGGTGCTTAATTCTAATTATGTAGATTTATTATTTTTGATTTTCTATAAATTTTTTTATTCTTTTTTCATATTTTAATTACAAACGTAATTTCATTATGTTTTCTTCAGCGTTTACATCAGTTCTTGCAGAAAATGGTAAGATTTTTTTAATACCTACTTACTAAATCCAAACATTTTTAATCAATTTTATTTCGATTATTTTGATTTCACTTCTTATTTTATAAATTAAGATATATGCCAAACAAAACCATGCCTGGATGTGCGTAATGTATTCAAGTCGCACGTGAATCAAAATCTTGATCCATGCGAAGATTTTTCGAAATTCGTTTGTGATGAATATGTTCAGCAACATATTAGAAATCAAACATTTAGCGCCGTTTTTAGGGATCTTACAGCTAGGGCCGATGAAAGATTTAAATCACTTCTATCACTTCCACTATATGATGATAGAGATATAATCCGTTATTCGAAATTGTATTTTAAATCATGTATGGATAAAGGTATCGTATAATTTTAAATTCTTCTGAATGAAATAATCAGTAGAGAAATTAAATTCATAACTTCAGCCTATTTCGCATCAAAGATGAATCAAGCAGTTTACAGACAAATAGGAAAACTTGGTGAATGGCCTTTAGTTACTAATAATTGGTCAGAATTACAAAAAAATTGGACGGATATATACAGAAGCGCATATTATTTAGGATTACCGGTAAATTCAGTCGTTGATGTTGACATAACTTATGAAGAAGATAATTTCCGTGATTTATCCGTTCATGTATGATTATTTGTATCAATTAAACTTTTTGATTATCTTGTGATACATTGATATATATAAATATTTTCAGCTTAAAAAGGGTAATGTAACAAAGAACACAGACGAGAGTAAAGAATATTATAAAAAGACATTGTTAGATCTTATAAAAGTAAGTAGTCTACAGCCTGCACCTGATGTTGATAAACAATTTGAAGAAATGTTCGAATTTCAAGATAAATTTGCAGCAATTTTATCCCAAGAATCTACAGAAAAAGACTCGTTTAAAACAATTGAGGAATTGGAAAGCTCTTGTCCAGATGTTGATTGGCTAAAATTATCAAATATAGCATATTTGCCAAAAGTTTTTTTGAAAAGACATGAAAAAATACATATTTTCGATGAAAAGCTCATATGTGAATCAGTTAAACTAACAAAGAATAATGAAAGAGCTACTGTTAATCATATTATTCTACGAGTTGCACTAGGTTTTATTGAACTATTTAATAAATATAAAAAAATTGCAGATTTACCAGAGAAACAACGAAGGAAGCAATGCGCTCTCGCAGTATTAGATGAGTAAGTAAGCAGTTTGATATCATATTTTATTTTTAAACTAGCTCCAATTATCCGCTTCACTGGGTTTTGGCCATACATTTTTATTGATATCTAGGTCTGGAATACCATTGGTTATACTGCTTTGATCAAATGTGTTGAGATCATTGAAATGGACAGATTTATATTTATCAAATGTAGCTCAAACCGAGCTACGAACTTCATCGACTTGCTTCTCTAAATAGTTCATCTCTTCGCCAGCTCTTCCCAATTTCTCGTTTTCAGCAGCCCCTTTTCATCGTCTTCTACATTATCTATCCATCTTGGTATCCGTTCTCCCGCTGGTCTGTGTGTTTGTTGGATAAAATTTATAATTATCTTTGGAGCTCTGTTGTCGTCTCAACGTAATACATGACCAGCACATCTCAATCTCTCAATCTTTTAAGTGATTAATAGATTATAATTCGATAAAAACAAAATTCAAATGAAAAAAAAAAAAATATAAGAACACGATTGTCAGATAAAAATTTGTAGAAATTTTAAGCAAGTTTAAGAAATTTATTGAACTTCGATATACTCAATTTTCAATTTGTTCACATTTATTCACTTCATTAGAATAAAAATTCATGATTTAGAGATGATGTGGCCTCACGGCTCAAAACTCAATTTTTTTTTTTTTTCGAAACTGACCTTATAATAATCCATCATGTTCTAAATAAATGTATGAAATTCATTTCAATTTCTACTAAAATCAAAATGAAATTTTTCTTTTCTTACAGTTTCAAAATTGGTGGATCAGTTTACTACATGGATGCAAGACATTATGATTTGGGTGCTGCAGGCGGATACAGAGAATATCTTAGTAATTTGGTTTATAATGAAATAAAGGAAGAATATAAAGTCATAATCGGAAATGAAAATCAATGGTTAGATAATAGAACAAGAGAAGCCCTAGTCCAAAAAATTGATAGTTTGATTTTTCATATTGGTTACTATGAAGCTAATTCCTCTTACTTAAACCAATTACTTGAATTGGAAAATATATATAGACCCGCAAAAATATCGCATACAAATATTCTTGAGAACTATAGACAAATCAAACTATTCCATCTACTAAAATATGGTTCAAAAAGAACGATTACCCCAATTTTTTTATTACCTGATGGAGTCCTACCTAATGCTCAGTATGCTGCTCGTAACGTATGTGAGTTAAAAAACGTTTCTCAGAATTTTATTTTTTTATATTGTATTATATTTGTAATCATCTTATCGAAATAATTTTTTTTTTATTCAAGATGTTCAATATGCCTTATTACATCCAGAAACATTTCGATATATGGGTCCAAGTTTTATGAACTACGGTGGTGTGGGATACTTGCTTTCACATGAATTCGGACATTCACTTGATAATTATAATCACATGTTTGGTACTCAAGACAAAATTGAAGACTTCTGGAGTGAAAGTAATGAGAAAGAATTCCAACAGAGAATGAAATGTTTAGTTGACACGTACAATAAAGAATGGGATTCTTGTGCTGAAAGATATGTTAGTTATTAATATAATTTTATCATTTTTAAACTGTTATTAAAATTATAAAAAAAAAAAACCCCAAAATATAGATAGATGGAGAAAAAACAAAGAATGAAAATTTAGCTGATCTTCTTGGTATTAAGGTTGCAAGACGTTTATATGAGAAAAAATTAAGCAAATCTAATAATAAAGATTACCAAATTGACGGATTTACAAAATATACTCCCCAACAAATGTTTTGGATGTCAACAGCTTTCATATATTGTGCAAGATCAACTAAAGGTAATTATAATAAAACTTGAATTATCAAAATTGAAAATAATAGGTGATAAGTGATTCTAAAGTACAAAAACTATACCAATTTAACAGAGGAATGTGTGGCATTGGCCGAAAATGATTTTCATACTAGAGGACCAATAAGAATTAATATGAACGCAAAAATGTCGCCATATTTTGCTCAGGATTTCAACTGTCCAGAAAATTCACCAATGAATCCAAGTTCCAGATGTGAAGTTTATTAAAAAAAACAAAAATAAAATAAATTGTATGTACTAATGAATTGTCTAAATTTGTTTAGGTATGTTTAATTTCATTGTAGATTTGGGTATTGAATAAATTTATTTAAAAGTTTTAATTAAATTTTGAATTATATGTCCATTGCCAAATTTCTCCAATTGATTTCCAATATTCTCGTGATATTTAACATATCTAAGACTGGTATACCATTGCTTATATTGCTTTGATCATATGTGTTTAGATCATTAAAATGGACGAATTTATCAATTGTATGAATAAGCATATTATGATTATGATCTGCATAGGAATGATAGTTCTAGAATATTTCATAGTATAATTGAACCTTTTGGCTAGTTAGTTTTTTATCATTCTGACTAAATAAAAATATTTTAGAACTTTTAAACTTAAATATTTCATTGTATAATTCGATAAATACTAATTTCAAATTAAAAAATATTTAAAAATACGATTAGCAAACACAAATTTGTAGTATTTTCTAAAAAGTTTAAAATGTTCATTCTATTCCTATAAATTGAAGATTTTAATAGAACCTTAGAGACATTTTTGAAATTTTCTAGAAAAATTACCTTAATTACCTCAAAATTATAATACTTAATAATACCTTATAACACTCCATCATGTTCTAAATAAATGTATGAAATTCATTTCAATTTCTACTAAAATCAAAATGATACACAGAATATCTTTGAAATTTGGTTCACGATGAATTTATTAAAAAATTTTTCAAATTTTGAATTATTTGAAATGATAAAATTAACATTTAAAAATTTATTACTTAACATCATCATCATCATTTTTATAACACTAAATTTCCTTGTCGAATCTTAGCCTCCTCCATTTTGCCTCTTTAATTTTCTCTATCCATTACTAAATTTCTACAATTATTTTCCAATGTTCTCGTGATATTTAACATTCAACTAGAAAAGTTAAAGTCTGATGAATGTATTGTGTGTAGGATAATTTGAAACCAGATTTCGAATTTTGATTTTTCGGACAGTGGCTTCAAGTTCGACAATTTTTGCAATATTACAAATTTGCAATATTTTGTAGAAGCAATATTGTCATCCAAAAGAAATTTCCGGAATTGCATGTCTACATAGTCAATATGCATATTGCCATTGTCGACCATATTGTCAGTAGATGCAAAGTATCTTTTTGTATAACAAGTTCAAACAGTTTATACAAAAGACATTACTCGTTTTATTTTGTTTTACGGTTGTATTATTATGTTGAATGGTTAATATACATCATAAATCACAATGAAAATATAATTAAAGTCGAAATTGTATATAACACTCTAATACAATTTTATTTGCATACATAATTAACTTTTAATGAGGCTTATCGTGCAAAACGTAAACGTGAACGAAACGCCAAATTCACTATTTTGATGGTCCATAACGTGATATACGCACGTTTACCACGATAAGCCCCATTACAAAATTCGAAAAAACTTCAATTAAATTTTCAGTTAAATTCCGAAGTATTTTACAAAAATATTTAATAATAATTTAATAATTTCTGTACACCTTTTAAAATCACATAATTTGAAATACGCATCAATGGGAGCAGCAGGAATAGTTTCCTTTTTACAATTGGAGATAGCTTACGTAGCCATATTAATATTTTTTGCATTGAATTCAACAGGTGCTTAATTCTAATTATATGTACATATTTATTATTTTTGATTTTCTTTAAATTTTTTTTATTCTTTTTTTCATATTTTAATTGAAAATTTGTTTTTTCATTATTTTTTCTTCAGCATATACAGTAGCTCTTCCAGAAGATAATGGTAAAAATTTTTTCATTTCTCATTTCGATTTCTTGAATTCATTTACTTTTTAATAATTTATAGATATATGCAATACTCTACAATGCCAAAGTGTAGAGGATATTTTTGAAAAATATGTGAATACAGAACTCGATCCTTGTGTTGATTTTTCGAAATTCGTTTGTGATAAATACACTCAGGATCATATAAGAAATCAATCATATGGAAACGGTTTGGATGAGGCCTCAGAAGATGGTCTAAATAGATTACAATATCTTTTATCAATTCCAATTTCAAATAACGATAAAATATTACCACGTTACGCAAAACAAATTTATCAATCATGCATAAATACAAGTAAAGAAAATATTTTAAATAAATTATTTATTTTGAATTCATCAAAAGAACAAATAAAAATAAATTAACAAATTTATTTTTTTAGGTTTTAATACAAGTAATATGAATCAAGCTGTTTACAGGCAATTAATCAGACTTGGTAATTGGCCATTAGTTACTCCTAATTGGTCTGCAAATACAAATAACTGGATTGATGTGTACAGAAATGGATATTATATTGGTCTACCCTTATATTCACTTGTTTTTATTCAATTAACACCATCACCAGGAACTTATAATGATTTTATCGTTTCGGTTTGTTACATTTTATGTTACATATTAAAAAAAATGTTTTCTTATACACGTTAATTTAATATTTCAGATTAATAAAGGACATGTAGAAAGTCTAGATGACAATGGGAAAAAAATGATTAAAGACACAATATTAGGCCTTTTAGAAGCAAATCATTTAGCCACTGCGTCAGATTTCAATGAACAATTAGAAGAAGCATTTGATTTACACAATAAATTTTCAGCAATAGTTTCAAAAGAAGTTAATTCAACACAATCATTGAAAACAATTCAAGAGTTGAAAAGTTCTTGTCCGGATGTTGATTGGCAAAAATTAGCAAATATTCCATATCAAAATAATGTTGCTTTAAAAGAACATGAACAAATACTAATTTTCGATGAAGAAGTTATATGTGATTCACTGAAATTAATTAAAAATAATGAAAGAGCAATTTTCAATCATATTTTTATACATATTGCTGAAGCATCTCTCGAATTACTTAAAAAATACCAAGCGAATACAAAACTACCAATTGAGGAACATAAAAAAGCATGTGCAACTACAACATTAGAAATGTAAATTTTGAAATCCAAATAATTATATACGTAGTACATACAAACATACATTCATATTTTTGTTTCACTAATAACAGAATATAATTTCTCTTGTTTTATTATAGTTTTGCAATTGGAGCATCATTGTTATATATGGAAGATAGAGATACTGCTTTAGGTAGTATTTATAGATTAGACATTAATCATTTGGTTAATTTTGAAATAAGACCTGAATTGAAAATTATAATTAGCAATAATTCTTGGATTAATCGAGAAGCAAGAACAGCATTATTAAGAAAAATTGACAAAATTAAATTTCACATAGGATTTTTAGAAAGTAACAAAAAAATAAGTGATCAACTTCACCTATATGACCATATATTTAAAGATGTACAAATATCCCAAGATGATATTCTTCAAAACTTTGTACAAATTAATTTAAAATCTTTAGAAGCATTAGGAAAATCAAGAAAACTTGATTTTCCGGTACTTGTTGCAAGATCACCAAATCTAGGCAATTCAGTCAATGCAAATGCTTGGTATTCTCCAAATGATATTTGTAAGCTATCAGAAAATTAATTTAGTTCTTATCAATTTTTTTTATTCAACATTTTAATTTAATCTACGTATACATATTGTTTTTGTCTTAAATTATGTACATCTGTATATACATAAATAGTAATTACATATGCTTTATTAACGACAATTACATATAAACACTGGGGACCAAGTTTTCACAAATACGGTGGTTTAGCATCTATACTTGGACATGAATTTTCACATTCAGTTGATACTTACTTTTTCAAAGTTGATGAAAATGACAAAACTGGAAATTTTTGGAGTAAGGAAAGTGAAAAAGAATTCAACAATCGAGTAAAATGTTTAATAGATACATACAACAAAGAACTTGATCCTTGTAGTGGAATAAATGTAAGTTACAGTATCGTTTGTTAAAATGTTACTACCTAAAATAATTGTAATAATAATAATAATAAATCCGAAAATATAGATAGATGGACAGAAAACAGTGAATGAAAATATGGCTGATCTTCATGGCATTATGATTGCAAGACGTTTGTATGGGAAATATTTACAAAAATATAAAGATTTTAGATTAAAAAAATTTAAGAAATATACTCCCCAACAAATGTTTTGGATATCAACAGCTTTAATATTGTGTGAGAGAAAAAGCAAAGGTAAACATATAATAAATATTTAAATTATTACAATATAATTGAAAAATATTGATTGATGAATGATTCTTAAATTACAACAAATTTATAATTTTAACAGAAAAATGTCTGGAATTTCAGAAGTCAGATATCCATACTATAGGACCAGTAAGAATTAATATGAACGCAAAAATGTCACCATATTTTGCTCAGGATTTTAATTGTCCAGAAAATTCACCAATGAATCCGAGTTCTAGATGTAAAATTTACTAAAAACGAAACAAATATTTTATGAATGAATCATTTTAATTGTACTATACTGTTTAAAAAATTTATTTAATTTTATCTGTTAGATGTACAAAGAAAGACTAAAAAATAGAAAATGTGTAATTCAATATATCTAACTATTAAGTTAAATATTCCCAGAGTACAATTACAATAAAAACTATATGAACAATTGAATTCAAATTAAATATTTGTTTCATTAAATTAAATTGATAATAATTACATACTTAATAATACATTTTTAACATATAAATATTCAATTTGTACACATAATAATAATTAAAAGCAACATTTAAAATTAGAAAAATTATAATATGTTCATTCTGTACTTCATTTTTATGTAAAACATCGTCATTATTTACCCTGCGTCTATGCTGACAATGTGAATATGAATATTGACTATGTGAACACTATTTCCTGCAATTTCATTTGGATGGCAATATTGTTTCTACAAAATATTTCAAACTAACAGTATTGCAAAAGTTGTCTAACTTGAAACCACTTTTCGAAAAATCAAAATTATCTATAGTAAACAATACAACATTCTTCAGACTTCAACCTATCTGTCCAGGTGTGGGCAGGAAGAAGGCAGTTTACTGACCTCCTTTCCTTAACAAATAATAATAATAATAATTTGTCGACTGTAGTCATATGTCTATGGGCCCCTTTAAAACTTATCAACAATAATTTTTTTACAAAACAGATTGACAATTAGCTATTTTTAAAGCATGTGAATACTAGTAAAGTATAAAATCAAATGTGAACTCACATTTACATAACATCGGTTTCTATCATTTTGAAAACTAACAAACTGTTCTTTCTCACAGCATACAAATGACATTTTTCATAAACTACCATATTCGAAATTTGTTACACATTCATGATTAAAAAATTGGGATTAAGCACAAATGATTTTGGTTTAATCCGAAATCCAAATAATAACTGTATCAACAACTTTAAAATTGAGATGATCTTGAATTCGAATTATTTTGGAATTACGTGTATACGTGTACATAGTATCATGATCATGAATTAAAATCAAAAATAAGTTTGTATACAATCATGTGAATTCGTAAAATATGAACTGTCATAAAAATAATAAAACTAAATTTAATTAATTTGCTTGATTACTTGATATTGTGTGTTCTCGTAATTCTCGTAACTTTCTTAGAATTTTCTAATTATTTTTTTAATCTTAATTTATTAATAATATTTCATTATATGTCATGTTTGATTAATCATTAAACTGATAGCAAATATTAATAATCGTTTATGCTATGACATCAATATACTTAAGAAAAATATTTTATATTCTGTTAGCAGTTGTAACTTTGGTCCTTCTATCATTAGTTCTTATGGAAATGACAGGTTGATTTATTTCGAAAATTTTCTACAAAAAATTTCATTATTATATCAATAATCGCAAGTTCGTTATTATTATTTTTTTAATTTCAGGCTGCATAAATATAAAAATTTTCAAGAAAAGCAGTAAGTAAAACTTAAACAAAAAATTTCAAAATGAAATAATAATTCATTATTTATTATTAGATATTGATTGTTATTAGTTAAATATGTACGAGTATTTAATTTTATTTAATTAATAATATTTGTATGTATTGTAATTTAATAATATGTATTTCATTAATAATATTTAATTTTTTTTTTTTTTTTGAAAGAGATATGTAAAACTGAAGCATGCATTAAATTGAATAATATTTATAAAGCACATATTGATAAGACAGTAAATCCATGTGAAGATTTTTACAAATTTGCCTGTAATACATACATAAAAGATCAAAAACGTAAAAATGCATATGGAAGTCGAATGGAAGATCTAAATAAAGATATTATAAATCGATTACAAATACTTTTATCTAAACCGATTATTAATTCAGATAATAATCTTCAGGAGCAAGCAAAAAATTTGTATAAATCTTGTGAAAATTTTCCAAAAAGTAGAATAATAGAATTTTATTATTTAATTTTTGAGAAAAATTTTCAATATAAATTAACTATATGTATTTATTTTATATACTTAGATCATACAGAAAATCATTTGAAACGATTAATTTTTAATGAATTATTAAAAATTGGATCATGGCCGTTAATTGATAATAAATGGGAAGAAAAATATTTCGATTGGATTTTTACATATAAAAAATTATATAAATTTGGTAAACATTTAAATTGGCTTGTTGATGTATCATTAAAAACCGATCCAGAAAATAGACATAATCTTATTGTATTGGTATGGTGATAGAGAAATATGTTTTTTCAAAATCAATTTTTCTTCATTCTATAAAATATGTACTTATATGTAATACGTAATACATATTTTTTTTATTTTTTTTAATTCAGCTCACAAAAGGAAAAATGAAAAAATTCACAGAAAAAATTCGATCACGAAAAATGAATGTTTTCATTGATTTTCTAACAACAAATAATATAATTATCAATGCAAAAGTTTATGATAATCTTGAAGAAACATTAGATTTTCATAATGAATTAATTGATCTTACATCAAATTATACAACAGACAAAATAAAAATAATTCATTTATCATATTTAATGAAAAAATCTCCAAATATGGATTGGTTAAGAATTGTTAATATACCATTTATTGATATTCAATTACGTTTAACTGATAGTGACAAAATAATGATAACAAATGAAAAATTTTTATATAATCTAAAAAATTTAGTACAATATAAAAAACGTGAATTAGCTAATCTTTTATACATGAATACATTTGAAGCATTAATGAAAATAAATAAAGAATATGAAAATTTATTTAAAATAAAAGATGATGAACAATTAAAAATTACATGTACATTTAAAACTTTAAAAATGTTAGTAAATTAACAAATCATAAATTTCAATTTTTTTTTTTAATTTAAAATAATTTTTTTTTTTTTTTTTTTTTTTGATATATAGTTTTGGTATTGGAGCATCATATGTTTTTATGAAAGAAGAAGATAAATATTTTACAATGTTACAATATTATTTAAATAAATTCAGTTCTGAAAGTAAATTTGAATTATCAACGATATTGGATAAAGAAAATCCATGGATAAATAAAGATGCCAGAGATAAATTAATTGAAAAAATTCTATCAATTGAATTGTATAGAGGATTTGTAAAATTGAATGAACCATTAAATAAGGAAATAAAACAATTTGAAATTATGTATAAGGATTTACGTTTATCACAAAATGATTTAATTGCAAACGATATAGAATTATCAAAAGCAAAAATACGAATATTAGGTAAATCAAGATATTTAACATTTTATTTGTATTTCATAAAACATTCGGCAATGTCAAATGCTATTCTGACCAATTTTTGGTATATACAAAATAATTTAAGTAAGTAAAACGAATGAAAATAATTTTTAATATAAAATATAAATATTTCATTTTTATACATATGCCTTTACATATACATATTTCAGTTTTAACAAACGGTATATTCGGTTCGATTACATTAAAATATCTAGGACCATATTTTCATAATTACGGTGGTATTGGTTATATAATAGCTCATGAAATAGCTCGTTCGATCGATTCTGAAAATCTTTGTTATGATGTTACAAATACTATAAGAAATTTTTGGGATAAAAAAAGTTTAATTATATTTAAGAAAAAAATTAATTGTTTAATAAATGCATACAATAAGGTTTATGATCCTTGTGCTGAACGTTATGTAATTTCAATAAATTTAATTTGACCATATATAATAATATTATATTATCAATTTATCGATGTTATCATAATCTTGAAGAAAACTATTTTTTTTTTTTTTAATTTATTATTAAAAATACAGATTGATGGAAATGTAACATTAGCTAATAATTTTGCTGATTTAACTGGCCTCTATATAACCAGACGTATATATGGAAATTGGTTAAAACATCATAAAAATAAAGATTCGATTTTAGAAGATTTCAGTGAATATACACCACAACAAATGTTTTGGTTAGCAACAACAATATTACTTTGTGAACGTCAACATAAAGGTTTAATAATTTTATTTATTATTTATTTTAATTACGATTTTTTTTTTATTTTATTTTACTTTTTTGTTAATTAAAAAAAAAAAAAAATGAATTTTTAATATAAAACTTTTTAGATACATGTATCGAATGGCGGCATGAACATAGTCAACTACCAGTATCTCCTGTTAGAGTACAGATGAGTGCAAAATTATCTGAGTATTTTGCCCGTGATTGGAATTGTCCAATTAATTCTACAATGAATCCATCAAAAAAATGTAAAATTTATTAAAATTATTGAATAAATGTGTGATTGATTTGTTTTATTTAATATTAATATTTTATTGAGAAAATAAATTTTGAATTTCATAAATTATTTAACAATAAATGTGTTTTCCATATTACATTTGATTATGTAATGAAAGTCTTTAAAAAAAAAAAAAGATTGATTGAAAAAATCAACTATATTATTTATCTAATTAAAACTTAATTCTTAATCCAATTTGAATATATTTAATGATACATATATTTTTTTGATCAATTTAAAAAAAAAAAAAAAGAAAAACACACACACAAGAAAAACAGACATCAACTCAACAACAAACTTCACTACTGTACAGACAAGCATACAAATGTATTGATAAAGAAAAATTCTGCCACATAAACAATAATACTTAAATAAATCTAATCATTTGTTGTTGTTTATTAGCAGTTTTTTTTTAAACTTTTCATATTAAAAAAAGTACACATTCGAAACGAATGAAATACAATATATACTCGTACCGAAACGGATACATTTAATAACATTTAATGATAGTCATGTCCAAGAAAACGAAACTTGAAAACCAATTAATTGAAAATAAATACATATATAGGTATTTAAAAGAAAAAAAAAATAAAATAAATAAAATAAAGTAAAATTTTATTAAACATTTAAAATGCATATATGTATATATATTTATGTATATATGTACATTTATGTATGTAAAAATTTTCAATGTATTTTTAATTCATTATTTTTTATGTTGTTTCACGCTATTAATCCTTTTTTTCATTCATTTTTAATGCAACTCTTATCGTATGGCGCTAAAAACCAGAAGTTAAACAATTCCATAGATTATATGTACATTTTATATGTAAGTACATATATCATATATATATGTTGTAGGTACACATTATAAATGTTATGAATGTTACTTCTCAATACCTTCTGATGGTAATTTTAATGTGGTAAAAACATTTTTACAAAAAAAAAAAAAATGAAGAATAAAAATTATTTTTTAATTTTTATATGTTTGATCCTAATAAACAACGAGTTCATGATTTCTCACAAGTCACAAGATATTCAAGAATATCCGTATATCTCTGCAAATATTCTATACATAAATATATGCATACAAATTCATATTACATACATAATATTTCATATACTCGTACGTATTACATATATATGGCTAAACTTCAAATTGGTGCCGCCAGATTTTGAAACGAGACCTTCCGGTAATGATACTTTGGAATGCTTGAATGTTTACAGAAAATGTGTACCCTCACATTACAAATTAATACTATTGGCACATTACAGAGATAAACCATATTTATCTCAAATAGTTTATGGATGTCCTGGTATGGGCAACACATTTAAATTAAGATGAATTAGTTTATGTATTCATAGGACCCCTTTCGAGTTAAATTCAATTTAAATTAAAGTAAAATTATAGACATTTTTTCTAGACAGATAACAATGGTCTAGTACTGAAGATGGTCTAGAACATAAACGTCAAAGATAACTGAGCTCGAATTTGGTTAACATTTAATAAGATAAATGAGTTGTAGAAACTAAAATAAATTAAAGTAGGCTAGAGCAGAGATAAACCAGAAAACTCAGATAACCATGGTTTATCTCTGCAATGTGTCACTAGTGTAACAAATAACAATGAAAAAGCTACTGTTAATCATATTTTCCTACGACTTGCACTAGTTTTCAAAGAATTATTTAAAAAATATAAAAAAAAAATTGGAGATTTACCAGAGAAACAACATAGTAAGCAATGCGCTCTCGCAGTATTGAATATGTAAGTTAGCCAATTTGATATCACATTTTGTTTTTAAACTAGTTGCAATTATCCGCTTGGATGGGTTTTGGTCATACATTTTTATTGATCTCTAAGGCTCGTTAACCATTGCTGAGGATACTTCCGAATTGGTACCGCCAAATTTTGAAACGACACCTTCCGATAATGACACTTCGAAATGTCCTCTTTAACGTGATATATGTCTCTATTGGCGCAAATTCATCTTAAGGACGCAAACTACCCTTAAAAATGTTCGGTCCAAAATGGCGTGTTTTACGAAAACCATTATTTCTTCAGATCAGGATCTTGATCAGGATGTGTATTTTTTCGCATTTTTTTGTATATTTGTGCCTTTATTTTTTTTATATATGCAGTTTCCATATACATACATAAATGTGGTATCATTGGAAAGAGGATAAAAAACCTATCAAATGATAAAAGGAAAAAATCAACTAAGTCTAGTAATAAAGACGGCAAAATTGACGGATTTACAAAATATACTCCCCAACAAATGTTTTGGATGTCAGCTGCTTACGGATATTGTGCAAGATCAACTAAGGCAATTATAATAAAACTTGAATTATCAAAATTGAAAATAATAGGTGATAAGTGATTCTAAAGTACAAAAACTAAACCATTTTAACAGAGGAATGCGTGAAAAAGGCCGAAATTGATTTTCATAATAGAGGACCAATAAGAATTAATATGAACGCAAAAATGTCGCCATATTTTGCTCAGGATTTTAATTGTCCAGAAAATTCACCAATGAATCCAAGTTCCAGATGTGAAGTTTATTAAAAAAACAAAAATAAAATTAATTGTATGTACTAATGAATCGTCTAAATTTGTTTAGGTATGTTTCATTTTTATTGTAGATTTGGGTATTGAATAAATTTATTAAAAAATTTCTTAAATTTTGAATTATTTGAAATGATAAAATAACATTTAAAAAATTATAACTTAACAAATCATCATCATCATTTTCATAACACTAAATTTCCTTGTCGAATCTTAGCCTCTTCCACTTTGCCTCTCCAGTTTTCTTTATCCATTACTAAATTTCTCCAAATAATTTCCAATGTTCACGTGATATTTAGCATTCAACTAGAAAAGTTAAAGTCTGATGAATGTATTGTGTGTAGGATAATTTGAAACCAGATTTCGAATTTTGATTTTTCGGACAGTGGCTTCAAGTTCGACAATTTTTGCAATATTACAAATTTGCAATATTTTGTAGAAGCAATATTGTCATCCAAAAGAAATGTCCGGAATTGCATGTCTACATAGTCAATATGCATATTGCCATTGTCGACCATATTGTCAGTAGATGCAAAGTATCTTTTTGTGTAACAAGTTCAAACAGTTTATACAAAAGACATTACTCGTTTTATTTTGTTTTACGGTTGTATTATTATGTTGAATGGTTAATATATGTACATCATAAATCACAATGAAAATATAATTAAAGTCGAAATTGTATATAACACTCTAATACAATTTTATTTGCATACATAATTAACTTTTAATGAGGCTTATCGTGCAAAACGTAAACGTGAACGAAACGCCAAATTCACTATTTTGATGGTCCATAACGTGATATACGCACGTTTACCACGATAAGCCCCATTACAAAATTCGAAAAAACTTCAATTAAATTTTCAGTTAAATTCCGAAGTATTTTACAAAAATATTTAATAATAATTTAATAATTTCTCTACATCTTTTAAAATCACATAATTTGAAATACGCATCAATGGGAGCAGCAGGAATAGTTTCCTTTTTACAATTGGAGATAGCTTACGTAGCCATATTAATATTTTTTGCATCGAATTCAACAGGTGCTTAATTCTAATTATATGTATTTATTATTTTTGATTTACTTTAAATTTTTTTTATTCTTTTTTTCATATTTTAATTGAAAATTTGTTTTTTCATTATTTTTTTTTCAGCATATACAGTAGCTCTTCCAGAAGATAATGGTAAAAATTTTTTCATTTCTCATTTCGATTTCTTGGATTCATTTACTTTTTAATAATTTATAGATATATGCAATACTCTACAATGCCAAAGTGTAGAGGATATTTTTGAAAAATATGTGAATACAGAACTCGATCCTTGTGTTGATTTTTCGAAATTCGTTTGTGATAAATACACTCAGGATCATATAAGAAGTCAATCATATGGAAACGGTTTGGATGATGCCTCAGAACAAGGTCTAAATAGATTACAATATCTTTTATCAATTCCAATTTCATATAACGATAAAATATTATCACGTTACGCAAAACAAATTTATCAATCATGCATAAATACAAGTAAAGAAAATATTTTAAATAAATTATTTATTTTGAATTCATCAAAAGAACAAATTAAAATAAATTAACAAATTTATTTTTTTAGGTTTTAATACAAGTTATATGAATCAAGCTGTTTACAGGCAATTAATCAGACTTGGTAATTGGCCATTAGTTACTCCTAATTGGTCAGCAAATACAAATAACTGGATTGATGTGTACAGAAATGGATATTATATTGGTCTACCCTTATATTCACTTGTTTTTATTCAATTAACACCATCACCAGGAACTTATAATAATTTTATGGTTTCGGTATGTTACATTTTATGTTACATATTAAAAAATATGTTTTCTTATACACGTTAATATTTAATATTTCAGATTAATAAAGGATATGTAGAAAGTCTAGATGACAATGGCAAACAAATGATTAAAGACACAATATTAGGCCTTTTAGAAGCAAATCATTTAGCCACTGCGTCAGATTTCAATGAACAATTAGAAGAAGCATTTGATTTACACAATAAATTTTCAGCAATAGTTTCAAAAGAAGGTAATTCAACACAATCATTGAAAACAATTCAAGAGTTGAAAAGTTCTTGTCCGGATGTTGATTGGCTACAATTAGCAAATATTCCATATCAGAATAATGTTGCTTTAAAAGAACATGAACAAATACTAATTTTCGATGAAGAAGTTATATGTGATTCACTGAAATTAATTAAAAATAATGAAAGAGCAATTTTCAATCATATTTTTATACATATTGCTGAAGCATCTCTCGAATTACTTAAAAAATATCAAGCGAATACAGAACTACCAATTGAGGAACATAAAAAAGCATGTGCAACTACAACATTAGAAATGTAAATTTTGAAATCCAAATAATTATATACGTAGTACATACAAACATACATTCATATTTTTGTTTCACTAATAACAGAATATAATTTCTATTGTTTTATTATAGTTTTGCAATTGGAGCATCATTGTTATATATGGAAGATAGAGATACTGCTTTAGGTAGTTTTACTAAATTATACATAAATAATATGGTTAATTTTGAAATAAGACCTGAATTGAAAATTATAATTAAAAATAATTCTTGGATAAATCCAGCAGCAAAAACAGCATTATTAAGAAAAATTGACAAAATTAAGTTTCATTTAGGATTTTTGCAAAGTAACAAGAAAATTAGTAATCAACTTCACATATATGAACATATATTTAAAGATGTACAAATATCTCAAGATGATATTCTTCAAAATTTTGTACAAATTAATTTAAAATCTTTAGAAGCATTAGGAAAATCAAGAAAACTTGATTTTCCGGTACTTGTTTCAAGATATCCAACACTTGCCAATTCAGTCAATGCAAATGCTTGGTATATTCCAAATAATATTTGTAAGCTATTTAATTATATAATTTAGTTATTATCAATTTTTTTTATTTAAATTTTAATTTAATCTAAGTATACATATTGTTTTTTTCTTAAATTATGTACATCTGTATATACATAAACAGTAATTACATATGCTTTATTAACGAAATTAACATATCAATACATGGGACCAAGTTTTCACAACTTCGGTGGTTTAGCATCTATAATTGGACATGAATTTTCACATTCAGTTGATAGTGAATTTTTCAAAGTTGATGAAAATGACAAAACTGAAAATTTTTGGAGTGAGGAAAGTGAAAAAGAATTCAACGATCGAGTAAAATGTTTAATACATACATACAACAATGAAATTGATCCTTGTAGTGGAATAAATGTAAGTTACAGTATCGTTTGTTAAAATGTTACTACCTAAAATAATTGTAATAATAATAATAATAAATCCAAAAATATAGATAGATGGACAGAAAACAGTGAATGAAAATATGGCTGATCTTCATGGCATTATGATTGCAAGACGTTTGTATGGGAAATATTTAGACAAATATGGAAATGAAGATTTTAAATTCAAAAAATTTAAGAAATATACTCCCCAACAAATGTTTTGGATATCAACAGCTTTAATATTGTGTGAGAGAAGAAGCAAAGGTAAACATATAATAAAAATTTAAATTATTACAATATAATTGAAAAATATTGATTGATGAATGATTCTTAAATTACAACAAATTTATAATTTTAACAGAAAAATGTCTGGAATTACAGAAGTCAGATGCCCATACTATAGGACTAGTAAGAATTAATATGAACGCAAAAATGTCACCATATTTTGCTCAGGATTTTAATTGTCCAGAAAATTCACCAATGAATCCGAGTTCTAGATGTAAAATTTACTAAAAACGAAACAAATATTTTATGAATGAATCATTTTAATTGTACTATACTGTTAAAAAAATTTATTTAATTTTATCTGTTAGATGTACAAAGAAAGACTAAAAAATAGAAAATGTGTAATTCAATATATCTAACTATTAACTGAGTTAAATATTCCCAGAGTAAAATTACAATAAAAACTATACGAACAATTGAATTCAAATTAAATATTTGTTTCATTAAATTACATTGATAATAATTACATACTTAATCATACATTTTTAACATATAAATATTCAATTTGTACACATAATAATAATTAAAAGCAACATTTAAAATTAGAAAAATTATAATATGTTCATTCTGTACTTCATTTTTATGTAAAACATCGTCATTATTTACCGTGCGTCTATGCTGACAATGTGAATATGAATATTGACTATGTGAACACTGTATTTCCGGCAATTTCATTTGGATGGCAATATTGTTTCTACAAAATATTTCAAACTAACAGTATTGCAAAAGTTGTCTAACTTGAAACCACTTTTCGAAAAATCAAAATTATCTATAGTAAACAATACAACATTCTTCAGACTTCAACCTATCTGTCTAGCTCCTCTAAACGAGCCCATAATTTGTAATCTAGAACATTAAGATCTGGACTATATGAAGGTCATTGTAACTTATGAACTCTGAAACATGGTTTTCTAGCCAGAGTTGTGTGCTTTGGACCTTGTGTGTGGGCGCAGAGTCCTGTTGGAACATCCAATGCTCACCGTTGAAAAGAATGACGTTCAAAGGCTCAACAATTCCTTCTAAAATGTTTTCTCGGTAGAATTTTTGCCGAGGTTTTGTCATCTTCTTTGTAAAAACGGAGCTCAGTGACCTCATTATTGGATCATTACGTACGCACTTTGATAACCTCTTTCAGCCATTCCAATGGCGTCGGCTGCTTTTCTGGAGCTCGTAGCGTAGACTATGTCATTTTGTTTGTTGTATTTTTCTTCAATCATGGAAATTTGTTCGTCTGTAAATAGAATTCTTTTGTATCCACCGTCGCCGTACAATCAAAGTAGCTCTTTTACTTTTATCATCCTATTTCTCATTAAGTTGTCTGTCAACATGTGTGTCCTGTACTCCTTTTATAAGCTGACATATGCCGATCAGATTTCATTATTTTGGACGTGCTTCTCGTCGACATGTTCATTTCTTTCGATACGATTTTTTGCTTTCGCGGAGGATTTCTACTCCAACAGCATTAATGGCAGTAGGTGTTCTCACTGTTCGAGGACGGCTGCTCTTAGTACGGTCACTTGCAGTATTATCCTTCTCGAACCTTTTTATGGCTCGGTAAACAAACATGCGGCTGATACACAGATCTTTCAGCGTAGAAAAAATTTCAGTTTTACTTTTTCCCACTTTATGCAGTGCAATACACACTACTCTATTTTCGTAATCACCACAATCCATCCTTACTTGTTGAAATCAAAAACTCTATTGATTTTTTTTTAAACTAGAGGCATGTAACATTTCAACAGTAATTCAAAAATTTTTTAGAATTATCTGGACACTTTTGCTACCTGATGGCAAGACTAACAGAACTTATGGCAAGACTAGGTATACTCGTACCGTAACGGATACATTTAATAACATTTAATGATAGTCATGTCCAAGAAAACGAAACAGTTCCAATTAATTGAAAATAAATATATAGGTATTTAAAAGAAAAAAAAAAAATAAATTAAATAAAATAAAGTAAAATTTTATTAAACATTTAAAATGCATATATATGTATATATATTTATGTATATATGTACATACATATAAGTATGTAAAAATTTTCAATGTATTTTTAATTCATTATTTTTTATGTTGTTTCACGCTATTAATCCTTTTTTTCATTCATTTTTAATGCAACTCTTATCGTATGGCGCTAAAAACCAGAAGTTAAACAATTCCATAGATTATATGTACATTTTATATGTAAGTACATATATCATATATGTTGTAGGTACACATTATAAATGTTATGAATGTTACTTCTCAATACCTTCTGATGGTAATTTTAATGTGGTAAAAACATTTTTACAAAAAAAAAAAAAAAAAAAAAAAAAAAAAAAAAAAAAAAATTATTTTTTAATTTTTATATGTTTGATCCTAATAAACCACGAGTTCATGATTTCTCACAAGTCACAAGATATTCAAGAATATCCGTATATCTCTGCAAATATTCTATACATAAATATATGCATACAAATTCATATAACACACATACATATTTTTCATATACTCTTACATATTACATATATATTACCATTACACACATATGTATATATTTGCGAGTATATACAGTATACAGTCTATATATACATATGTTTAATGTTTGTATGTATAATAAATAGACATTTTACGAATAAAAATCCAGTAGTTTATTCTAATTCTATAAATGTATACATTTTTTTCTTTTTTGTTATTTTATTGACATGTACGTACTTAGATACACGGTATACTTAACTCGTATTTACACACAGGTTGAAAAATATTATTTCACAAATAAAAAAAAAATACTTCATATAGATTTTGCTGTACCCATATAAAATTATAATTTTATTCTTATATATTACCTCTCTATACCATATAGAACATACAAGAATCTACTATACTCGTGTACATATTATAAGTACAAATATACATAAAATGCATTACATATATCGTATATAACAAACTGTGTATACATTATACACATATTTATATAAGTATATATACCTATGCAGTATGCACATACATATACTGCAGGCTATAGGGATATAATAGAAATGAATAAAACTTCCGCTAACGTAGGTGTATGCGAAATGAATTGAAATTTTAATTGAATTCGCGTAGGTGGAACTTTACACACATTTTACTTGATAAATTCAATTTTTTGTTTTTCGCTATGTACACACTATATCGTATATGTATACATATGTGCAGTTTGTTAGTTTTTTCTGTTATTTCATTACAATATTTTTATTCCTTTTTATTATTGTTGTTGTTGATCTAATAAGTATCCATTTATAATATCACGTATGATATATATATGTACGAGTATATGTACATTCATACACAAAATATCCATTCATACACATACATTTAACTCAAAAGAAAACGAGGAAAAAAAAGCTACATATTCATACATACTCGTACATATATCCTCTTATCAAACATGATATTTAAAAACTAACGAAAAAAAAAAAGAAAAAACAAAAACAAATAAACAGTGGAAAAAGTGTACACGATTTAATCTTGACGATGATAAACGCGACGATGTTGGTGCTAAATTCGATATTATTGGTACAAAATCCATATAATATACTCGTGTGCATATACATACGTCGTATACACATATGTAATTCATATATAAATATCAAATACATTATATGCATTCTATATATGATCGTACTTTATAAAATGTACCTTTACGTGTATATAATACCTTACGTATATGCGTACATGAATAGAAAAAGAAAAATAATTGAATAGAAAATAGTAACATATTATTGTATACACGAGTACATAATATAATATCAATAACCGCGTATAAAAATACAGAATGAAAACTCTTAAAATCATTCATACACTCCATACTGTACACATTACATATACATATACGAGAATATAATATAATATACCATATATCGGGTCTTCTCTATCTATCAGTTAAAATACGCTATCCTTCTGAATATAGTATAAAATGTAGATACGGATGTAAACGTCAAAAGGACAGGTAACTAAGTATAATAATAATAATAATAATACTATATTAATACCTATTACTACAATATGTAGTTAAGTTTTGAATTAAAAAGGTACATTAATCGTCTGTGTTTATATTCCATTTTATACATATGTATGTAATGTACATAATAACCGAAGATAAATAATATAGACAGAGTTTTAAATACGAGAATTTTTTTTCTTATTTAAAATAAATAAATTACTATAAAATGAATTGAATAAAATTGAAAAACAAAATTAAAAATAAAATAAAATAAACGATGAATATACGTACGAATATACTACATTATATACGCATAAATGAAAAAATATGGGTTCCTGATTATGTATACAATATACATATATGTATGTAATATGTATGTAATGTATAAAGTATAAAATGTAAAAAATTTTATGGATGGACTCTCCGCTTTATAATGGTAGGCAGGCATTACTATACATCCGACTATATACAAATATAGAAAACGATGGACATAACAAATAAAATATATCCACTCGTATATATGCGTATATTTTTTATTTTTTGAAAAAACGAAATCGACAAAAAAAACAAAAAAAAACAAAAAGGAAATGAAAAACTTTTTCACTTTTAAAAATTTTCCTCTTGCTTCTTTCCCTTTTCTAATGAATGATCGAATCGAATGTTGAGAAATTAAAAACAAAAGCTTTACAGAGCAGAACAAATTAAATTAAAAAATAAAATAAAAACTAAACTTCTAAAAATTATACGTAAAAATAAAAGGTATATTTTTTACTTACACACATATGTTACACTCTATATGTAGGCATTTATATACGTACGTCTATGTATGTATATACAATAAATACTCGTTTAATATACTTACTTCATAAAAATATACTTTATTTAGGTAAAATTGCAATAAATGACACGATCATCGAATGCGTGAACTTAAATCAACGGTTTATTGATTTTTCAGTATCATCATCCATCGTATAGCATCATATAAAAATTATTTTATTTTTTTACAAAAATAATAGACATTTAAGTATATATATATGAGTAAGTAGTATACTTAAAATGTTTTCATACACGACAATAAATATAATGGTTTATAATGGGCATGTAGATAATAAAACGTGTGAAACGATTTATTTGAAAGTTATGTATATAAGTGCATATGTATATGTATATGATATATTTATATAAATAATATAAAAATTATTTTTAAAAGGTATATACCACATAATAATGATGAGTTACGTATGTACATTGCATATATATACATATTGTGCTATATGTATACTAATATTTGTATATTATATGAAAATAATATTATATTACCTATATTTTTAAAAGATATATACAAGCATAAGATTTGATATGTGAACAAAACATCAAAATAAATGCATACTTATACATATGTACCTATATCCTGAAAAAAACACAATTATGTATTAAAAATGAGTGCTGAAAATAGGAGGAAATTACATTAAAAATTACTTTTTATACACATTTGTGTAAAATTGTGTATTAATAGCTTGATATGTTTTAAAATTTTTCATCATCTCTATAATATATGTATTTCACTATAATATTAAATGCATAAGTATTTACAGATATCATATTTATGATCAAATGTGTATGATTTAATTTTTCTACACAAACTGTAATATACTTTTATATCTGTTCGTTGCGATTTAATTTTGCTTTGTAATGAATACAATTTTATAGTTTCATTCATGTACAACAATCTTTTTTATATATATGTAGATCATACATACAAGTAATATAAGAAAAAAAATCTATAAAAAATGAAAACTTTTGAAAATATACCTAACTAATACAATTAAAGTTCTCTTTTATACTTACTAATTTGAACAATAATAATATTTTGAACAAAGAGTACAAACACACATTTAATGTATTTGAATGTAAAAATATGTGTATACGAGTATTTATGGTACCTTCTTAAATATATAATATTCTTTTTTCTCTTAAAAAAATTTTTATGTTAGTGTTTAGTTGAAATTTTTAAATTCATTAATTGATTTTCATTTGCTACTGTATTTTAGTTATACTGGTTATACTATGCTATAATACTACCAAATAAATACATTTGCGCGTAAATCGTAAATATTCCTATGTACGTTATGTAACCCGGGGTATTTTTCTTATCTTATATACAATTTATAATTCTATAAAATCAGATCACGTTCTGTTATTTATTTGCGAGAATAAAAATGTTTTCATTGTGAGAAAGATTATAAAAAGAGAGGAAAAAAAAACGATTTTCTACAAAAAATAAAATTATGAAATTTCTTTATAAATTTTTTTTCGAATTTTTATTTTCAATTATACTTGTATAAATTTAATTGCAAAATATAACGTAGGTATCCATCTATATATTTATTATTATAAATTATCTATATATATATATATATTGTTGATTATAAATTTCATAAAAGTAATAGTCGTTATTCGAAGTTGCAACTTATATACAAGCATTACTTCGTCAACTTGGTAATCAGTTAAAATGTCAGCCTTAACATAGGAAAAACGTTCATGATAAACCTAAATAAATAAATATTGGACGTTTACGTTTGCAAGCTAATTTAATGAACTCGCAGATTTGCAAATTTAATTAGAATAAAAATTAAACTACACATGACATCATACAAACATACTTTAAATATGGTATATGGTAAACAAGTATAACATTATACTAAAATCTAAATTACTTAATTTATATTTTGAGTCAGTTGAAAAAGTAAATGAGTTACAAATCTACAAAATTCGATTTCTTTCTTATAAAATTTCTATGCATATTAATGAAAGTGTGCGTATTTCGTTAAAATTCAACATCCTAATAGTGGTCTGATGATGATATCATTATATAGAAATAATGTCATACATCATAAAACAACTTAAAACACAATAATAAATTATCTATCTGTATAAAGAGACTTATATGAATATATCTCATTGTACCTGTCCATCTATTATATGTACATATGTATAAAATATTAGTATTTATGTACTAAATTATTTACATAAAATCACTATGATTATAAATTTTAAATAAAAGGCGAAACTAGCGTGTGTATACATTCTCAGTGACTATTTCAGCCTCTTTGGCGCCCGGTGCACTTCTAAACTTCTCACCATCTAGGTTGAAACTTTACTATTTTAAATGACCATGTTTGTCTAATACACACAAGAAAATAAGAAGAGAAATTATTTTTCACCTATTTTCCTACTTGTTTTTCTATTTTTGTACTTCTCAAATAGTCAAGAATTCAACGACCGCATGTTTATTTACACATGAAAATGTAAGTCAAAACAATTATCGGTTTGTCTTCTATACACAGATCTAGTTTCAATTTGATATTCTTCTTCGTACAGCTACTACAGTATATGACATAATTTAAACAAAAAGAAGAAGAAGAAAAACTAGATCCTTGTATACAAAAACTGATAAATGATATAAACTACTTATACATATATATTCATTTGTAAACAAATATTATCATTCAACTGTTTAAGAGAAAGAGAACTAGAAAGAAAAGTGAAAAGAAAAGCGAATAATAGTTTCTCTTCTCCTTTTCTTGTGTAAATTATGTACTGCACTGTAGTAACAGTGTATGAAGAAGAATTAAATATAGAAACTAGATCCGTTTAAACAAGAAAAACAGAAAAATGGTATAACCTATATTTTCATGTGTAAACAAACATAGTTATTAATAGAGTATTTTATATGTAGAAAAAGAAGTAGAAAGATACGTGAATAGTAGCTTGTCTTCTTTTTTTTTGTAAATTATTTACTGCACTGCTGTAGGCGACTACGACTACAAACAAGACTTTCAAATTGTCACAACTTGCAAAACATATCAGTAATAAACATAATGCCGCTTGTACATTCAACTTGGACTTCGACTTTCAACTTCACAGCATGCTTAACATGTAAAAGTAGCTAGCTGTCAAGTCTGCTGCATTGAATGTAGAAGTTCTAGTACATATCAAAGTCGAAGTTGAAGTCACTGCATTGAATGTAGAATCGGCATAAGCATATGATTCGATTGTTTTCATATTGTACTGTGTACTGTTGTACAATAATAATTTTAATGATTTATTTTAAGAGAAAATTTTCACAGAAAATATTTTTTTTATACTGTCATTTTGTAAAATTATTTTCCTAAAAACGGACTTTCATTCTGTTCTTATTCGTGCCCCGAGATTATGCGCCTGGTTTTAGTGGACCATTTCAACCCATAATAGAACTGGATATATGACATACTCGTATCTCATACAAATATATAAAAATTGAATAATAAAATGTTATTGACAGATAAAATAAAATTTAAAAAAAAATACTTAAATAATATTATTTAACATATATTATAGGTCATTTCTATATACAATACTCGTACCGTTCATATACATTTTTATATATGTACATATTTTAGTTTTCTAGTCTAATTAACACCATATTGTTCCAAAATTATTTCCCATTTTTTCTTTTTTTTTGTAATTTATCTACTATGTATATTTTACTATAGTATCATTATAATAGCATCACTTATTGATCATATATTTCTTTTCTTTTTTTTATTTAAATTTATTTTTGTAGTTTTAGTTTCATATATTTTTTTTTATTTTATTTTGTCTTAAATTATGAATCGATATTATGTATAATAATAATTTGAATAATTTATTAATAATAGTAGAATTTTTAATTATAATAATAACACAGATATCATCTAATTATCAACACTATACTCGTAAACATTCAAATTCAAATATGTATATATAAAACTGCATACGTACATACATGCGCATACATTATATGATGTATGTACACATATCTGATTCGCTCGCCTTTATCTCTGTATGAGCGCTAAAATGAAACCAAACCAAAAAAAAAAAAAAAAAAAAAAATTTAAAAATTTAAAATGAAAATAAAGACAAAGAGATACACACAAATTAACATAAATTTATGTTGATATGTATATGTATGTATATTAATGAATGTTACTCTTTTATTTTTATGTTTTTTTATAAACATGTTATAGGTATATGTGTACATGTGTACATATATACATTATTATACACATATATAAATAAATGTACAGATCATCAGATGTTCCCAAACTTTTACGCTTCGAGACCAGACCCACTACTGGAAACCATTAAATTTTCACAGCTCACCTCTGCCTCTACGAAATTCAATTAAGAAACAAAAATGTATAAAAAAAACTATAATGAAATCAATTTTTATATATTTATTCGAAATATTGTTAAACACTATAAATACATATTTAAATTTTAGAATCGGATGTAATAGGATAAGGATAACATCTTGGACATTTATTTTATGTTTATATCAGTTTAGAATGAAGAGAGTTTTCCAAAAGTAATTTATTTTCTATATTTTTTTCATTGTTTTCTTTGTCAAAAATCCAACCTTGCATATATGTATACTTATATCATATGACCTATCAAAAAGGAATAGTAATTTCAAAGCTATATTATACTATAATAAATTATTTAGCATTTTGAGTTTTGTTAAACGATGTCTCATATATTGATGGGCAAAATCATTATAAATGTTGGTTTGTTTAAATGTCTGTTTAAATGTATCAAATTTTTGTTAAATGAAATTTAAGAGTTTTTTTTGTATTGTTAGATTTTGTTAGATTTGCAGACGAACCAATCACAATTACCTGGACAATAAAATTTCTGGCGACCCATCTCGAAATAGATTGTAAAGTGACCCACACTTTGGGAATCTCTGGTATAGAGTATACATAGAACAATAATAAATATAAAATAAAAACTGATATATAAAATGATGTTAAAGAAATACCCACATTATGTATATTATATAAAATAAATTTCTGTCATTTTTCAACATTTTTTTTATATTTTTTATATTTTATATTTATATTTTTTTTATATTTTTTTATATCAAAATATTTTTTAAAATATTATTTTGTGCTTTGCTCTTGATTTAATTAAATTAAATGATTTTATCTTCATTATTATTAGTAATTTTCATCTCATCATTAACAATTTTATTTTATTCAGACACATATACGGGTATTATTTATGTAATAGATAACAGTTATTTAATTCACATTATATAGTTTAATTTTTTTTTTATTTATAAAAAGTATAATTTCATTAATTCGTAATTTATTGATGTACATATAGGGGAAGGTGTTGTACCTTGGTTCGTTTTTTATTAAAAAATGGTTATGAGACAAATTATAGCAATAAGTCTGTAGTTTTTAAAACTAACCGCTAACTTGATCTTTCCTTAATATATTTTCATAACTTGCTCTATGATTATCATGTTTTATTTCGAATTATATTTAATTTGATGCAACCACCTCTTTTGCTCCTAGGTACAACATTGTGTTGTACCTCGAACCATGATATAATGTTCCTTGGACCACAACTTATTTTAGTTATTAAATTGGTAATTTGTTATTTCAATTTATTAATTTTTATACAAAAGAAGAAAATACAAAATAAAATAAATTCATTTATTCATTTCAGTACACATTTCATTAAATAAAAAAAATAAAATAAAAGTTCTAAACAAAATTATTCTTCGTATAAAAAAATATAACAAAAACAAGTTTAATAAAATGAAATAGAAATTCTCAATTTATGGGTTTTTCTTTATCATGTCCATAATTTCGTCTACGGTTAAACTATCGCCGCTATCGCTGAAATCTGCATCAAGTTCTAGTTGATCTTAGGCATATGATTTTGATATTTCAATAACTTTGGATTTTGTCAATCTTGGTTTTTGCGTTCGAGGTGGAGGAAGTAATTCATTACAGCCCTCACGAGAGAAGTTGCGTCTCACTTTTTTTTCCTTTCAGATGGTGTTGCACGAGCCTTCCTAATTTCAATTTCGTTTTTCTCTGGAGTGTCTGTTAAAATCCTACTTTTGGCTTTAGTTTTCCTTTGCCGTATAGGATTTCTTGGACCTGCTTTAGTATATGGTCTTACAATATGTGGAGAGACAATTGCAGTCACGTGGGAAGCTCGCAGCTCTTGTGTCTCACCAATAATAGAAGGAGTGTTATCATTTTCCTTATGTTCTGAAGCCCCATTATTTCCAGAACAGGTGTAACCATTTAAAATATTTGAGGGTTCATCATTTTTATTCTTTGGTGGTGATCTGTCTGACACATTTGAAGGTAAAAATTCATGTTCTAGGAACACAGATTGATCTACAGGCCAAATTCCAGTTTTTTGAAATCCTCGAGTGATGTTTTCTTGTGTAAAGGCCCGAGGATATGCTTTTTAATTTTTACATTTTGATTAATTTAAACATTTTGATTATTTGCAAAATATAATTTTATAAATTAATTTCTCCGCATAAAGTAAACAGATCAGGGTGTGTATCAAGTATATTTTGGCATTTCTGAAATTTCATTGATAATCCATTATAACAATACGAATTCATATGTATATAAGATAAACATTCTAGATCAAATAATATTTAATTTTCCTGAATCTTCTTCTTCTACCGTATAGTGCTACAGCTTTAGTTGATCCAGGGTCTTCACTGATGTGATTTCTAGACTTTTTATTACTATCATGAGTGCACCTACAGACCTACAGTTTAATGCGGATAACAAACCACTGATTTTCTGGTATAGAAACAATCTCATTTGCATGATAGGGCTTAGAATGTTTATACATAATTATGAATATTATGATCTAATAAAACTTTCAGTTTCTTGTCGTTTAACAAGTAAACTAATCAGCATTTCGGCAGTTCTGTAAGCTTAACTCTTTTTTCCCCGCAAGCTGGCTCGTTCTAGTAATTATTCACATTCGAAGCTAAGAAAACTTTAGGGGTACTAAAAGTTGGAAATAAACAACGAAAAATTGAAAATTATTTTTCTTACTTTTGCCTTGGATGGAAATCGAGAAACCGCAAGCCGTATGACTTCGAGATCACTATAACCATAGTTCTTCTATTACGAACTACCGAGCTCCTCGACCACTTTACGCTGCGACAAAAATATATGTAATTTAATTCATTAAATTGTGCTTCTATTAAAAATTTTTATGATAAAACAAAAATAATGAATGCAACGATAAAAGAGAGGATCAGGTATTGGCAACATCGATCTGAACGAACGAATCAATATAATGATAAAATTATTTTAAAAAAAAAAAAATTTAATAGATAAAATTTTATATTGATATTCGCTTCTGAAGAAGCATTATGAATTCATATACACATACACGCACACATATTCATATAGGTACAAAAAATATTTTTTTAGTTTTCTTGTTTTCTTCTAAAACTCTTTAGATATGTATAGTCGCGTAATATGCATAACATTAAATTTATATTATATATGTACTTATATATATGTGTATAAACGCATTAATATAAAATTATGTCAAAAATTAAAAATGATTTTATATATACACATACATACATACAAATAAAGCATAAATATACATAAAAATACCATACCACACCTTAAACAAAAATTTAAAAAATAAAAAAATAAAATAAAAGTAAAAATAAAGTAAGGTACCTATACTTTGAAAAAAAAAATATTTAACACTTGTCGGCGAATTTATTATCATAGTGCCTCAGAAGACTCATATAAAAAAACTATATTTACTCGTATGTATAAGAAATCAATGAAAAATTATCAAAATGACCGACCACCTTAATACATATGTATACATATCTATACCATATATTAATGATAATCAAATGTGTCAGTTACTACATCTTATACAATAACATAACATCTGTGATAATATTATACAATTTGAAAAGAACAAAATTTTCTAGTTAGACTTTGAAAATAACTACATATATGCAGTAAAACTGTATGAATGAAAATTTTTGTATTAAATACAAGATATTGCACATCAAAATAAAAATAAAATTTTACTGTATGTATGAAAAATATAAAGAGAAAATTAAATTTTTTTTTTTTTAGTGATTATATTCTCTGTTTAAAATATTTCCTCCTATATATAGTTTCGTATCCTATATTAAAGTTTACTAATTCACTTATTAGATAGATATTCAAAATTTATTTATTTTTTTATTGTTGTGAATAGAAAGCTTAGAAATTTTATTTAGTATAAATATATGAGTGTGTATATAATATAGACTCGTATATATGCAGGTGGCTCTACATTATTATAATTTACTGTATTATTACTAATTCTATTTGTTGACTAGATTTGTTAATCCATCCATTATTACATGTGAAAAATATTCGCATAAATTTTTACCGCACATACATATTATATTATGTCTATCTTTACTTGCGTATACGTATATATTTATATGCATATTATGTATTATGTATGTATAAAGACGTACATATACATATGTGTATTAAATATATATACATATACATATAAGAAAAATAAAAACATACAGGTTCAAAGGTCTAATTGAAATTGTGAACCGTGTACTGTACGTATATATTTACGTGTATACCTATGCATATTTGATACATAACGCAACGTAACGTTTTATACTCTAAAATTGTGGTGTGTCCTAAAAACTGGATTTTTTTATATAGTGAATATTATCATCTTTAATTTTTCATATTGTACACAAAAATAATACGGTATCTCATAAATATACATAATAATGTACATATGTACTACGTACTACTGGTACTACATACATATATATATATATACATTATACTTACATAATATATTTATGTACATATTATCGTATGTAATATTATAAATAATGTACTTATATACGTATACCACAACCACATAAATAATACGAGGAGAATTGTATATGTGATAATACATTAATGGTTTTTGATGATGATACGCGTATTTTTTTTTTTTTTTTTAGATAATATACCCTGGTCACATAAATATGTACACACATTCCTGTATATCTATTTATATACAGTCAATTTAAGATGTAGATATATGTGTATTATGTCGTTTTATCGTAATATCTATATATATATATATGCAGAAAAAAACAAAATTTTAAACTATTAAAAACAAAAATGCAACTTCAAATGCATATTTCTATATTCATTCCATACACATATTGAGCAAAAAAAAAAAAAATTAAAATAAATAAATAAAACACATTTGTGATGAAGTTCAAAATTATACACAATTAAATACATATATGTATGTATATGCATACGTATAGTACGTATGTTATGTATGTATGTACAAGAAATCCTCCGCACCCATCACTAAATATGTCCATATGTCCATCAAGATTAACAACAAGCTGCATCCATATCTATTTTATATATATAACTAATAAGATGAGAGTTAGCCAGTTTCAATGAATTTTATAAATAAATAGTCCCCGTACTACATCATTATGTACATATAGACATTTAATATATAGTATATGCATATATGTATCTAAAACAAAAATATACACCAACATAAAATATTATATAATAAATAAAAAATAAAAATTTAACTAACAAAAATTTCTATTTTTCAGATACAAATACTATAATTTTTCATTATTTGTACGGTATCTATGTATGTTTGTGTGTGTATAATTATACTTTCGGATTCTTAACTTCGATTCGATGTTAACTTAAATCTTAAATCTTAAATATGTATTACATATGTATATATTTTTTTCTTGGTATTTTTGTTTTACATACATATTACCAATATATTATTGTACCATATAAGTTGATCATCATCAATAATATTTTTTTTCAATAGATTCACAATAATAAGAGTAAAATATATGTATGTAAGTGTTTTTAGGTAGATAAATAAATTGCATAAACATATTTTTGCATGGCATATAAAATATTCAACTAAAACGCTACCACCACCAATATACTTAGTCAGTCAATGAGAAAATTTCGAGTAAAAAATAAAAAAAGTATACATTATTATATGTAGTTTATTTATTTAATATATAGGATCTTTATTACTTTTTCGAAATAATATACAGATACAAATAATTATTGTATTAACTTCAAAATTACATATTTAAAAAATAGAAGCAATGTAAAATTGTGCGATAAAAAAATTGGTATGAACATATACGAATACTTAATAATATTGATAATATAAAGAATAATTTCAACTAAATCTATAATTAGTTATTAAATATTTAAAATATTTTAATTTTAAATAATAAAAAAAATATATTCATTAAAAGCAAATTATTTATTTAATTTTTATTTTATTTTATTGTAAAAAAAAAAATTTGTATTATATTTCCATTATATTTCCATAAAAAAAATACATAAAATATACCATTTACTTAGGCATGGGGGCGTAAAATCATAGAAAATGCTCGTTATAATATTAAAATGGATGAAAATTTGTTATTTATTTTAATTCTAATTGAATTCCAATTATTCTAATTGGATTATGTGATGATGTTAGGATGTTATCTGAATCAAATATTTGAAACGGTTTTAATAGATTTTTTGATTTTAATACGTTTTGCATATCAATAGGGAAAACTACACTACAATATGATTTCAATCATTTTCAATAAAACAGATTAGTGTTACCATTTCATTTTGTAATTTATTTGTTTTTGAGTTGTTATTGTTAATAATATGCTGAATGTTATATTAAAGTGTATATGTATATACCTAACAAGTGGAAAATCTCAATATAAAATATTTTTTAATTTTCAATGACCTCAAAATTTTTTACACAAATACACTGACAGCTACGAAAAAATAGACAGAAAATCAAATCAAGACTAAAGAAGTAGTTGAAACAAGAAAGAAATAATTAAGAAGCCACCCCTTTTTATAAAATTGGGTACGTTCGTACGTAAAAAACAACACAATCAAAAATTCACCCTAAAAAACAACTCAAACAACAACAACAAAATCACGCACGTGTATATTGTATTTACCGCCAAATTATCACAGAGGCTATTATTGCTATTATCATACATATGTTAAAAGAAAGACGAATAAAAAAGTTGAAGCGAAATAGACTTCGTATGTGAATCAAATAAAATTGCTTTCAACTACCACTACTGCATATCACGGATGCTATTATATAAAAACTAATGTAAAAACAAAGTGTAAACAGAGAGAATTTTGCATTAGTGTGATGTCGGTGATATAGAAAATGAGAAGTTTAATAGTATGTGTAGTGTACTTTTTATCTTATTTTTTCATGTACACATTTTTACATTATAAATATAGTAATTTGGAATTGACATTTGACAAGTAAAGTCCTATTCAGAATTTAAGAAAATTGTTGTTGCTATGAGAATTGCTGACAATATTTGATAAACATGTATATTTGAACTACTTTTTTCTCGGATCTCCCTTTCTATTAAGCTGAATAGCTGAAATTAGTTACTTGGTCACCTATATTTAATTTGATGTTTATGTTTATGGATGTTTTTTATTTGTATATATCATCATATGTTTTGTTTTTGATTATTTACATTATTTTTTACACTTGCATTTACGTTTTTTACGCTTTAATAATTATTACAGTACCAAAAACAGGTAACACAAATATTTTTAAAAGATTCAAGTAAAGTTCAACACAAAACAATTTATTCATAAATGTTTCAAGATATTCTTGTTGTTGGTAATTTGTTTGCATTTTACGTGAGTTTAATAACTGCTGCAATGTTTTCATTATTAATTTGCTGGAAATATATCTTTAAAATCAAGGTAAAAAATATATTATATATATAATATATAAATAAATTTAATTAAAATATAATAATCGAATATATAAATGTTTGATAAAATAATAAAAAAAAAAAAAAAAATTTAAAATACTCATATCAAGGTATTCCTGTTAACCTTACTCTATACATATACATACATATAATGTATTTATTTAAAAATATAAAAATAGATTGGCCTGGATAAAAATTAATTTGATCTATTACTACCTACAGCTACCATACCTACACAATTTATAAATTAAATTCCATTTCCAATAAAAATATTCATAATAGTTTTAATGTTTCATTTTATTTATTTCAAAAATTTTTAGATATTTAAAAAAAATAAAAAACCATCAATTGATGATCATATAAATAGATTATTGGATACTGCTAAAGAACAATACGCGAAATCATTATGCATAAAAAAAATTCAAGAGGAAATTAAAAAATCATTGAGTGAGGATCAACTTGAAGAAGAAAAAAAGTATGAATATTATTTGTATCAAATTTATTTATTCATTTAAATATTTTAATTTACTTTTCAATTTCTCTATTATTTTGTTACATACTTACTTATGTTTTATTAATAGAATTGAAAGAGCTCAATTGGCTACAATTTATCAATACTTGAAAAAACAATCTGAAGAATTAAATACCAAGGAACTTGATGAAGAACAAATAATGGAACAATTAAGTTTATATCGTTAATCTAATATATATACATATATATACATATATATATATGTACTTGGTTATGTCTCAAATAATAATCAATTAATCAAATTTACTGAATGGCAATGATTTATTGATGTTGTGTCTGTATCATTATCAGTGCAAAAACCAAAAACATAATATCGGTGATAATTTCTATTTTGGACCTTTTTTTTTTTTTTTAGATGTTTAAGAAGAAATTATTTTTAAATTACAATTTTATCATTAGAAAATTAATTAAAAATCATCAATATATTTATGTCGATATAAATGTGTATATTTATGTAATTGATGTAGTTTTTATTTTTTTATTTTTATCTGATAACATAGATTGAATTGAATTTTTTATACAACAAAACCATTTGTAACAGCCATTTAAGCCATCTGATCCGCATAAATATTTTACCTTCAAATTAAATTTAGAATGTATCATTTCTGCTTCAATTTTAAATACCAATTTCGGAAAATTATTTAAAACATCTTCTGTAGTTGAATCTAATTGATTTTCAGTTGTTGTATCTAATTTTTGATTTTTTTTATTATTAAAATTTGATAATAATTTGAAAATAATACAAACTTGATTAATTTTTTTTGTTTCAAGATAATTTGAATTGGAATGTAATCCAATGTTTTCGATAATTTCTTTCAATTTATTTTTCCAATTATCCATCTCTAAATTCCATTTAAAATCACAATTGAAATATTTATTTTCTTTTTGAAATGTAAGTGATGGAACTAAACCTAATATGAATTCTGGTTGAAATGACCATGCTAAACCCCATCTAGTTATATTTCCTTGACAAAATTCAGCTTGAATTAAATTTGTGATTTTTTTTTCTTTAAAAATTTTTAATAATGCAATTAAATCATTTTTACGTCCTATAAGTGTTGTAAATATTCTGAAAAACATGTAAAATTTGTTTTGAAATTAATTTATTCTATTCTTTAAAGAATTTTCGTTTATCAGTTACCTAATTTTTTGATGATAAATAAAACTCTCATCTATTATTCTCTTTACAAATATAATTTCTCCACCCTCACATGATAATTCATCAATTTTACCAGTTGCAACATTACTTGGATGTGAACGTTTATCACCACATTTTTGATATAATTCATGTGAATTTCGTAAATTCACATCGAAAAATGGTGGATTACATAAACAAAAATCAAATTTTATATCGTCAGTTTTTTTTGTATTGAAAAATGGACCGAATATATCATCCTTATTTGGTTGTTCAAAAATTTCAATCTTATCATGTAAATTATTCATTTCAACATTTCTTTTAGCATACTCAAGATTTTCTTTGTTAGATTCTAATGCCAGCATTTTCCAATTATTCTTTTTTGCACTTAAAATTGAATATATACAAGAGGCACCACATCCTTAAAACCAAAAATCAATTAACATACATTATTATAGTTCTATTTAGGATTTTATTGTGCATACCTACCAATATCAATTCCTTTTGGATTATCAATATTCATTGTAGTCATTATATCTTCTAACCATAAAATATAATTTAATCTAAGTGGTACAGTTGGAACTAAACATTCATTTGGTAAATCGATTTGTAAATCAAAATGTTCCTTTAGAAGGACTTTCGTTAAAGTGACAAGACTTTCGGCTTCTTTTAAATTGATTTCACATTTTCCATCTAAAGTCTATCACATTAAAAAAAAAAAACAAATAAATTGAATCGTGAATTTTATTTTATTAAAGAAATAAAAAAAGCAGATATTAAATGAAAAGAAAACATTTAATACTAACCAAATTACATCTTTTACGAAATTCTGGATATTTTATTGCTAATTCTGTATAATCAGGTTGATTACGATAGATATTTCGTGGATGCATATATTTATTCATTGACATTTTTAAAAAATTAGTATTTCCTTCACTTCACTAACTTGTTTATACTTTATCATCTTTCCTATTTTATTTTAATTCAAAACTATTGTGTAAATGTAAATTGTATATAACATAACGTTAAACATTCCATACATAACCACATAACCTATAATTCACGTTTATATTCATTTCATTAACGCTAACCGGCTAACCGCTAAAGCGTTGTTAGCTGAATTTGGTTTTTTCTCTATGTATCCAATATAAAAGTAGATTAAATAAGTTGAAATTATAGTAAAATTATATTTTCAAAATTTTGTAGTAGATTAAAGCCGCATCATTTGTGGGTGGTGAAGACGTAATATTCTACACGTAACATAATCATGTCGATCACGTAGTTCGAGTCGAGTTTTCGATCTTCGAGTTTTCGAAGATCTCGATCACGTAGTTCGAGTTTACAAAAATAATCATTCGAGTACTCGAATGACACTTCGAGTGTATAATTGTACTCGAAAAATTAATTTTTATACAGATTACAGGTTATGTCAATGTTATTAGTTTGTTATAATTTACAAAGTTTTGTGTTGTGATTGATTAGTCGCGATCAGGGCTGTCACTTTTCAGAGTCATTATCGGAGTAGATAAAAGTAAAAAGAGGAGTAGATTTGAGATTTAGTGGAGTAGATCCATTTTAAAAATGGGATCGAATTCCTTGGATTGACATATTCTAACAATTTTATTCTTTTGTCATTAAAATCAAATCTGCTTTTTATTTGAGCACAAAGTTCAACATAAAAATGTACTAAGTTTTCTTTAATTTTATTTAACTCGTTATTTTCAAAACCTTCAGAGTTCGCATATTCTTCAAATTCAATTCCAAAGTACATTTCAGACGATGGTAAGTATGGATAAATGGACGATGGTGGACAAATATTTTCTTCGATTCTATAGATATTGAAAAATAATTACTTAATACTATATTTCATTTTTATGTGTATGTATTTTACATAATTATTTGACTCAAAAAATTCATCAAAATCAAAATTCATATATTCATAAATCAATTCATACATAATAAATATAGTATATCTATATAGTATAGAATAGAAAGAAATACAAATAGTAATGAAATAATAAAATAGAACATAGAAATGAAACACATTTCGTTTGATTTCCTTATTCATTAAATATCTCAAAAGTAGACTAAAGAAAGAAACATAGAAATGGAAATGGTGTTTGGTATTTGATAAGCTATCAAAATTTTAATGAAAAGGGAGTAAAAAATAAAAAGTGCGGAGTAGATTTTTTCAGGCGAGAAATAGTAGTAGATCTACTCCGATCGTAGTAAAGTGACAGCCCTGGCGCGATAAAAGTGATAAAAATGAGTCGCAAAGACAAATTGTAAGTTTTTAAAAATTATTTTTATGTATGGATGGAAGACGTGTGTATTTTAAAATGTGTTATTTTTTTACTCGTTATAAAGGTTTACGAATTCGGACCAGTTTAAGAAATTGGTAGAGTTAATGGAAGAGCATCCTGAAATTGCTAATCTCAATTTCACAATTAAATTAACCTATCTTAATACAAAACGACAAAAAATTTCCATACAAAAAAAAAATTTTTTTTTTAACAGTTGGTACAACATTCGAGTAAAATTTTTCGAACTACGTGATCGGGAGAAAATTTCCACTCGAACTCGACTCGAAACTCTTCGAGTATTTCGACTCGAAATACGTGATCGACATGAATATAAGTAGAAATAGAAACTAGCTACATATGAATGCATCTGTATACCATGCATATGCAGTTGAAATTTTTGGTGAAATTTTACTGAGAAAACAATAAATATGATAGAGACAACAAAAACTGAAAGAAAGCCAATTAATGAATGAATTAAGATATTAATTTGTGTGTTATGTTGATGTTTTTGAATTTCCCATTGATAAATTCATTTTATAAAGAAAATATTCCTTTTTCTGAAAAATGAAATTATGTATCAGAAACTTTCCTTTATTTAAATATTTTTTTTTTTTGTTTTATTATAACTAATAGGTTTTAGTGCTGCATCAATTTTCTTTTTCTTTGTTTTATTTCATCATTTAATGCAAAATGTTTTGTAATTTTTTTTGTTTTTAATAAAATTTTAATCTTAACTTGAAGAAACATGAGTTTTTTTTTTCAATTTTGCTTCATTTTTTTATTTTTAATTTTTTAATTTATTTTACTTTAATTTAATTTAATTATTTTTTTTTACTCATTTCACGGTCTGTTGAAAGTATATATTTTTTTTTTTTTTTTGCAATTGTCTGTTGTGTATATGATAATGAAAAAAAAAAAAAAAGAATTGAAATTGATATATATATTTTCTTAATATAAAATTATTTCTTGTTTAATTAAACTTTAGCGATTGGCGTTTTTCAATTGATTGGACAACCAATCGAGACCTTCATATAGTCCATCACCACTAGTTGCACATGTCGCTTGTATATACCAGTTACGATTTCTCAGCGAATGCAAACCTAGTTTGTCTGTTATTTCTGCTGCATTCATAGCGTTGGGTAAATCCTATAAAATAATTGGAAATGAAAATAATTTAAAATTTAAAAATAAATGTATGTGTTGTCATATATATTTATAAATTTACTTGTTTGTTGGCAAAAATTAGTAGAACTGCGTCCCGTAGCTCATCTTCAGCAAGCATTCTCATTAATTCTTCTCGTGCTTCACCAATACGTTCTCTATCATTACTATCGACAACAAATATAAGTCCCTGTACAAATATTTAAAAATATTTAACTCTTTAATTATAATTTACGTAATTAAGTTAAATATATTGTAACAATTTGAATATTTTAAATTGAAAAAATAAAGAAATATTATTTTTTTCCTACATACTTGGGTATTTTGAAAATAATGTCTCCATAAAGGTCTGATTTTATCTTGGCCGCCTACATCCCATACTGTAAAGCTAATGTTCTTGTATTCTACTGTCTCAACATTGAAACCTTTAAATATTTTAAATTAAATTGCAGTTATTTTTCATTAATTATAATTTGTGATTACAAAAATAATGTATTTTATTCACTCACCAATTGTCGGTATCGTTGTAACAATTTCACCTAATTTGAGTTTGTACAAAATTGTTGTTTTACCAGCTGCATCCAATCCTACCATCAATATTCTCATCTCTTTTTTACCAAAAAGGCCTTTAAATAAATTCGCAAATACATTTCCCATTTTTGTTTTGTATATATAGATAGAAGACGTCAACAATACACAATTATCTTTATAATTTAATTATTCTTTTAAAATGTTTACTTATATTTATATTAGAGTTCGTGTTTTTTAACGATATTATAATAAAAAAAAAATCTTTTTTCTCTCAATTTTTTACACACTATGCTGATGATGGTCTGAGATCTTTCAATTATTTAATTTTTTAACAAAAGCCCTGAAATTATATAGAAAAAAAAACACATAAAATAAAAAATTTAAATGTGTACACAAATTAAAACAGAAGCGCACATTCACATCAATAATTTATAATTATTTTCAATTAATCTCTGCAGTTATTTTTTTAATGAAAAATAAAATTCAATAATTATGATTTTATAAATTTGTGATAAAATCCATTCTAAAAACCTTATTTTTACAATTTTTTTTAAATAAAAATAAAAAAATTAATGACATACAAACAAGTACATATGTATGTATATTTTTTTTATCTATTACTATTTTATTATTCCCCTTTTTTTTTAAAATATAACAAATCGTGCAATGTGTAATTCGTAATTATGTAAATGTATGTAGATGTTTTCATATTTTTTATATTTTCTGTTGCTTTTATTCTTCTCATTTCTTCTTTTTCTTCCAAACTCTAGAGATTTATTTTTTAAGCAATTCATTCAGAACGAAAAATGTTTGTTTCAATTTCAAGATAGTGCTGTATTTTGTATATAATATTAATAGGCGACAGACAATCAAAAATTTCTAATACTAAACAAACTTAAACCAATTATCCATACTACACTATATAATATGACACAAGACACATCACTAATTATTGATGCACTACATAATTTATTATCGTAAGACACGATGTTCAATTAAAAAATACTGAAGAACAAGAAAAAGAAATAAATTTTTCTTTTCAATATTTTCTATCTGACTGAAAAAGTGAAAACTAAGTTCTAAACTAAATTTCTCTAGCTAGGTACATATAAAATAAGAATTTATTTCATTTCGTTCAATTAGGAATAAACCATAATAAAAACTTCAATATTTAAGTACCAAAAGAAAAAAAAAATATGTAATTGAAAAACTATAAAATTTTCAATCTACAATGTGCAAACTAAAAATTTTATTTGAAATGTATTAGATATGATATACGAATACATACAAGCAGAAAAAATAATTTTTTTTCAACCATAAAATTATATACATATATGTATATACAAGTACTCTTTCTTGTAAGCTAAGAAAATGTTCATTCACTTTTTTTTTCTTTCTCTTCAATTTCTTCTCAATTCAATACATATTAATGAAGAAAACTATACTTTTATTATTATAATTTTTTTTTCAACTTTCGTTTTTATTTTTTAAGTTTAATTTCATTTTAGCAATAATTTCTAAAAATTATAAACAATAATTTTTCGATTTTTCGTCATTTTTATACTTTTTTTTTTAAGTAATATAAAAAACTAAAATCTCCGTTTGTAAAATAGAAAGAAAAGTGAATTTTCCTTTTTTTTATCTACACTACATTGTACATATTTTTGACACATTAGACGTCTATCTACATCTACATTTATAAAAGAAAATAAAAGAAAAAATCCAAAATTCAATGCAATACGGCAATACACTACAAATCCATTCATATTCCATATAGAGCCAGAGCCCCAGAGCCACACCACAAAATATACATCCAAATGAAAATGACACTCAATTTTTTTATCTTTTATAAAATTTGAAATCTACCATAATTTTTATTTAATTTTGTTACGTTTTATTGTATACTGTATTAGTGTATTTAGTAATTTCTTTTTCTACTAATAGTAGTACTAGATAAATGAGTCTACATATTACTACTTGTAATTTTTTGTAAACAAATTCAAATTAAGAAAATTAAATACATGAAATTTTTAAAATGTCTTTACATCTTAATGCAAAAAATCTGTAAATTTCTCAGATTTCATTTCTGTTTTAGTTGAAATAGTTGATCAACGTAACATGAACACGTATCCATAATCCCTATCCCCGTTTACAACAGAAAAAAGACCACATCTTGCATTTAATTTTTAATTTTTCTAAGGTAACATTATTGCTAATCAAGTTCAGGTATTTCAAATTTCGATCAAATATTAATACCATTTTCATCGCAGCCTTTTTAAATGCAGAAAAGTTTCTCAACGTTTTAATTAAATTTCATTACTTTAATAGTAAAATTACGTCAGTGATTTAAAACTTCAAGATAATTAATTTGCTAATGAGTCATCTCATAAACGAAACGAATTGATCATATTATCATATTAACGTAATTTTAAGAAAAGAATGAAGAAATTCTTGTAAATTTTTAGAAATTCATTTTTGTAGTTATGTATGTTATTCATACATGAAATCAACAAGTCTTTTAACATAAATAATTAATCAAAATGAAGATCTATATAAGTCTACAACTACAAGTACATTATTTTATTATTAAAATATTGATTTATTTTGTTTCTGGTATATGTAGTATTATGCTTGGAAATAACTACTATAAAATCAAAATGATTTTACAATTTTCAAATTTATAAGTGAAAAAAAAAATTAATATTATCCATGCTTGCCTTGATGGCAGCAATAATATCAGAAACTTTCTCTACAGTTTATCACCTTATAAACATATTTTCAATACAATATTAATTTCTTTGATAATTTTATCGAAAATTCTAATCTAATATCTGACTGCTGTGATGTTTATTCCAAAAAACTAAATTTAGAAATTGATTTATCTAAAAATTTATGTAACTTTACACTACTTTAATGAACATTTTTTACGACTACGTCTACTGAAAAAAAAATTTCCTCAAATATTTTACAACTATATACACTACAATAAAATATTTTTTAATGATTATGATTTTTACTTATTGCACATAATTTAAAACAAACATTTAGAGCAGTCCTATTTCCTATATTTCTAATCATCAAAAAAAAAAAAACCATCATAATTATTTTATTAAATGTTCAGTGTTCATTTTTCAACACTGTTCACGCGCAACAAACAATCACAAATTTAAGATGGCTGATGATGATAAATTTAACAAGAACTTAACATTGCGTACTTTTTTTTTCCTCAATTTCGCCACGTAAAACTGGTGTATATCTTTTTAAATTTATGCAATACTGATTCGATTATATGTTATTTTTATTTAATCACTGTAATACTGTAAATTTATTTTAATTTATAATTTTTTTTTTTTTAATAAAAAATTTTCATTATTTTAAAAAGTACTTTAAATACATTATTTTATACACAAATTTATTTTTTTTACTTCATATTCATCATAATCATTATATTGAAATGAAATAGGGAGGTGTAAAAATGTTGAAAATTGTAAAAGAAGAATAAAGAGAAAAAAAAACTCACCATCCAATCATTTATATATGTATATACATATTATAGATATACATCCAAAAAATTAAGTATTGTTGTATTCTTTTATTTTCTCACTACCAAAAGTAAACTTTTCTGGAATATTTATCTGAAATTAATGAACAAAAATATATTTTTTAATAATTTTTAATTAAAACTTTATTTAAACAATTTTATAAATAATATATACCCAAATTTTATCTTAACGGAATGTACATAAATTCTTTAAATTTAATAAAAATTTTTAGACGAAAATGTGATTAATTGTAAAAATCAACCTAGTAGCGACGTGTTGAAAATGTCACAATGACATTTAACTGCTTAGTCACCAGTGCCAAAGAGGAGAAAATAAAATTTCTACAAATTCATCCATCTACTCTACTATAATAATTAATTTTAAAGGGTTGTAAAAGTAGATTAATTAAAAAAAATGTTTAATTTTTAAACGAAAACTATTTTATTTTAACCAAAAATCAAAATACCCGATGCCCAAAATCATTATCCAAAAACCTTCCGAATTCGAAACTTAGTGAGCTGATCACAGTTCACAATCATCATAAGATAGCAATAACAAGATTCCCAAGAAATTAATTTTAAATTTGCTGCCCAATAACGGTAACATTACATTAGAAAATTATGAAAAATAAACATTAGTTTTGTTGTACTTTTTTTATTTCTATTTATAACGTTCAATTAAATGATAAACTGTAATATATGTAAAAAACAAGTTAAATTTCATTGATTGATTAAATTTCACCGATTTATTTTAAAACTATATATATGTATGTAGATTATTCTCAAAAGAAAACATGAAATAAATGAAAAAAAAAATATTGTAATCTTCAGAAATATGGAATTTACATTCATATTTTAACATTATGCATTCATTATATATTTCTGTAATAATTGTTAAACGATCCATTCTAGTTCTAGTTTTTTTTTTTTTTTATAACTTATGGTCTATTGTTTTGCAATTTCTTTTTTTTTTTTTATTTTTCAACTATATAAATCCTCTTAATTCTTTTCTATTTCTTCTAATTTTTTTTTTTTATATATATACAGTTTTTTTGTAAATTTGTTTTTAATACCAAGTACATACATACATGCATGCATTTTATTAACGTATAATATACATATAATTTTTTCGATTCATTTTTATTTCACATTAATGTACTTAAAATATTGCAACATTTTAGAAGATCATACAGATTCTTTGAATTATATCTGCATATACATACGTATGTACACGATATATAATAATTTTTATATTATTATTTTGTTCTTTTTATTTTTTTCAAATAAAATATATGCATGTTTATAAACTGCATTAAAAGACACATTTTAAAGAAAATGCATTAAATAATAAATATTTCATACATTTAAATTTTATACGATTATATATAGATACTAAACTTAATAATAAAAATTTTTCTTCTTTATACACGTACAAATATTATATATGTAATGTATGTATGAATTAACACTGAGAGTCAAAGAGATGATGATTGATGCTTACAAATTAATTGGACGTCGTACTTTCTGCGCTGCTTGTTTCTACTGAAGATGATGATGATGAATTCACTGCTACGGATGGTGATGATGATGATGATGATGTTTGATGTGATTGTTGTTGTTGCTGCTGCTGCTGTTGTTGTTGTTGTTGTTGTTGTTGTGCAGCAGCAGCTGCAGCTGCCTTTTCACGTTCTCGATCTCGAGCCGGTCGAAATGCTTCTCTTAATGCTTCTACACGATTTTCATTCGGTCCCCATCGTGCGAATCCAGCATTATTTTGTAGCCAAACGACAACCGTACCATGCATACATTTAACATTAACATCGCATCTACGCAGAGTATAAAAAAAAATTTTTTTAAATCAAATTTTGAACAAAAAAAAACATTTTTTTTTTTGTTTTTAATTACAAATTACCTTGAAATTACGTGTTGATATCCACGTCGGTACTCATGAGCCATTCCTAAAACTACAACAGATCTCCGCTTAAAGACATTCTCCTCTAGTTTTGCGAGGCATTTCCATTCCGGCAAAAAAACTATAAAACTATTTTGATAATTTTTAATTAATAAATTTATCCCATTTATTTTTAATGTAATTAATTTCATTATTTTAAGGATATCTATAAATTAATCATTACTCAAAAACAAAAATCTTGACTTTATTTTCAGGTATTTTTCATTTGAAACATTTCTAAAGATTTCAAAATATTTCTTGAAATTTCTTCAATTTTATTAATATCATTTATAAAAAGAGCTACCTTAAAGGCTCTATCGAATCCCTTAATAATTTGTCGATATGTTCGAGAGTAGCATCTATTAATTCATCACAGTGGGGTGGATTCACTTGAAATGAACCGGAAATCGGCTTAAAATCTAAAAATGGCCTGTAAAATATTAAATTCAAATTAAAAAAAAAAAAAACATTTTTTTTTATTTTCATTTTGTTTAAATTTACCCTCTAGATCCAAAATATGCGTCTGTATCTGCGAATGCTGAACAATATTGACGAAAATAACAGTTCAATGGTGAAGCAAAACATTCAAATGTAACACCAAAATGACGATGTAGACATTCAAAAACTGATACCGGTAATGATGCTTGAGTCATTTCGGCTTCCTGAGATGAATTTAGCGTATTACCGAGAAATGTCTGATAACGTTTTAATAAACACCAAACTCTTCCAATGAACAGATCAAATTTCTTATCGTCGAAACAATTGTACCGATACAATTGCTCCTGCAAACGAGATACGAGTAATTTTTTAAATCAAAAACTACTCCAAAAAAATTTACCAGTTTTTGTAGATGTGTCAAGTTAATGTATTGTGCGTCAGGTTGTGCTGTGCATGATGATGTATATTTGATGATCATGTGATCTCGATCCTGTATGAATTCTACAACAGGCATTCGAGGCGATGGGACAGAAAATTGAATTGGATAGCACCAGACTTTTTTTAATGTTGGAGGAGGAGGTGGCGGTGTTGGCTCACCAATACCATGATCTTTTAGAAGTTGTATATGTCTTTCACGTATTTTTTTCGCATGTTCAGCTGACAAATTGTAAATTTTCGAGCAAAGAGTCTCAACACTGTCTTTAACTGTTTCAATTAAATGTGGTTCGCACTGTCGTTTTAAATGCATCAAACGGTCTTGGAAATCTTCGTAACTAGCACCAACTGTTCGTCGTAACCATTGATATGTATCCTCAACGTTCCATTTAACGACCTTTTTGCTCTCAGCCGGAGCAGAACGTGACTCAATCAAATACTTAGCAGCTTCTGCATATTTTGAGAGTTGTTTTCTAGCATCCCCATTAAATTTTGGCTTTACAATTTTTATTGGTATATCATTCATAATTTCGCGATACATTGAAGGCGAAATTTCTGGTTTACATTGACTTGGAAGTAACGGATCACAACCTTGATCTATGATTTTTCTTTCCATTAACCATCTATTGAATGAATCTTTAGGTGCTTTAATATTTTCTCGACGTAAACACAGATCTTCGTATGTTCGTATTAATTTCATCGTTGATAGGGCACGTATCGCTTCAATTTCCGGATGTGGATGAGGTAATAGTGTTGGCGGTCTTTCAATTATTACAACATTTGTGAATACTTCCAAGTCCCATGGTCCTGAAAGTATAAATTTTTTTGAAGGTGGAGGAATTCCAGGTTGTCCTTGTGGATGCTGATTGTCTTCTGAAGAACGACGTTTCAAATTGCTATGTCCAGCCGTTAAAGTGTTATTTACTCCTGGTTGTCCAGAATGACAAATACCTAAAGGATCCGTTAATGGATCAAATGATCTACTATTATTCAATCCGGGCATTTCCCATAAAGATTCTCCAGTCAATTTATTCCAATAATATGGTCGATTTTCTCTTTTCGACCAAAATTTACGCCATCCTTGATTAACAAGCTCAACTGTTAATTCTTCACCATAAAATGGTGCATGTGGCATTGGATGACCTTGTGGTGTATGAGCTACAAGTTCAGATGATGATGCTGTAGTTGATTTTGGTGATGTTGTCGATAATGCAGTACTATTTGGAATAATATTACCGATATTATTAATTGCCGATATCTCATTTTGATTTTGTGCTGTTGCAGTTACGTCCCATGGTAGCGTTCCAACCGTAGCCATTGGTGGTGTTGTCGGAATTATTGTTTCCTTTGATGGACCTGCAGTCTCATTCATGTTGACACACGATTGGTTTTTTAAATACGTACAAGTTTAATTACGTATGAAAATGTTTAATATTTTTTTTAGCTAAAAATTTAAGAGAAAATAAGTTGTAAATATTTGAATATAATATAATTAAAATCATGACAGATAAAAGTTTTAAAATATGTAATGAATTAATTTTTCGATCGTTCTAAATTTCTGTACAGTATTTTATTTTTATATAATTTTTCAACTAAATAGAAAATTAGGCCACTTGAAACATTGGAAACAAAGATCTGAATGAACTAGAAATATATGTAATCTAAAATCTGTATCCTTTCATTTGAATTCAGTTTGTAACTTTTCTTTTTTAAATTAAAATATTTACAAACAACACATATAAAGAAAAGAACATACTTACATTCGAGAAAATGAAAAAAAAAATTTTTTTTTAAATCACAAAATAAGTTAAAAATGCTTCTCAGCTACATAATATCTCTGTAATAGAAATGAAAATACATAGAAAGAAAGTCTTTAGACTTGCATAAAATACTTAAATAACCTAACGAATTTATTTGTTAGAATTTAACAAAATAATTTGTTTAATGGCCAAAAGTTTATAGTTTGGTTTGTTTTTATTAGTTATTAATTTTTAAAAAAATTGAAACAGTAATTTTGGTATGTTACAATAATCTTTAATACTTTTATTCTTTTTGAAAATTATTTAAATTTATATTTCTTACACTATTAATTATAATTTTTATATGAGATTTGGAGAAAAAAAAAACGTACATTTTTATATAAAATAAACATTATACATAAAATGATTTCTATAATTTTATATTTTTATAAAAAAAAAAAAAATTCTATAAAAATATGTACATATGTATGTAATACAAAATGCAATAGATACTAACGTTTCATCCATTTCTCGCAAGGAATAATATTAATCACCTCGAATGACACCAGTTGCATAAATATTAATCATCATAACTGTAATTGAACAAACATAAACTAGATAATTATAAATTAAATTCTAACTTTACTTTATCATTAATATTCACATATTTTCAAAAGGACATTATATGTTTATTTTTTTCTAAATAAACAACTTAAAATGTTATGTAGGTCGATGAGAAAAAAATTACAAGCATTTTAAAACGGTAAAAAAATTTTTTAGCGCTATAATTTAATTTTAATTTTAAAAATAAATTTTATAAATAAGAATAATGAGTTAATGTACATTACATTACATGAATTTGTTTAAACATAATTATGAAATTAGTAAATAATATTATCTATTTAATTTGTAAAATATTGATATTTGTTTATTTTCTAATTTAATATGATCGTTAAAATATAATATATAAATATTAACCTACTTCCTACATACAATCTGAAATGTAGGTACATACATATATGTACATATTATACAAATATAAATTGAGAATCGATGATATACATTTCAAGAAAAAAAAAAAAACTAAAAAAAAAATCCTTAAAAGTAATAAAAATTTAAAAAATTTGTGTACGTATCCGTATTATGTATAATGAGTACACACAGAAAAATATTATTCTAAATTAATAAAATAACAATCCGATTAAAAACATTTCGAATACCTTATAGAAAATTCATAAAAATCACTTTTTTATTTTCTGATTTGTAAACAAAAACAAAATATAAATTGTTTTCTTTTTTTTTTTATATATGTATATTATTTTTATTTTTTTCTAATTACGATATACAAAAACAGAGTATAAACAATAAATTATATCTACATGTTTTTACACTATTTTCGTTCCAAACAAATTGTATATGATTTTAATATAATGTACGTATACTCAAAATATAAATTATACTGTATTGTACAAATGAAGAAAAACACTAAAAATATATTTTATTTCAATTTAAATATAAATATTTCAGTTAATTACAAACACATATATATTAATATATAATTTATTTATTTTAAAATTAATAATAATGTAATATAGCACGTGTAATTTTGATTTTTATAAAAATTGAAAACATTTATTTGTGATAGAGAAAACGCCATTTGTATTTCTGATAATGACATTTCTAATAATTGTTGAAAAAGAAAAAAATCTTCAAAAAAAAAAAAAATTTTGCTTGTAAATAAATGGAATAAAATGTAATTAGAATTAGAATACGTTTTATTTTTATAGTAAACAAACAGTTAAGACGCACATCACATAATATACTCTTCACTCGCATTCATACAAAGGAGACAAAGAGAAATTTCATTTATAGCTAAAGCGAAATAAATATAGTACATACATGTTTAATTGGAATTGAATGGAAAATTGGAAGTGGAACTTGAGACACATAATGGAATGGTGTCAATGTACTTTTCAAAATAAAAATTTAATGCCATCTACAATTTTATAAATAAATTAAATTTTATTTTTATAAATTATTATTTTAACTGATATTTTTAATTAATTATTTTAATTTTAATGAGAATTGAGAAGAGCATTATTTCAAAAATATAATCATCATTTTACTTTTAAGAGCTACATATAATTAATTAATGAGTATGTATGTATATGTTAAATTGGAAAACAATAAAACTACATAAAGCATAAAGATCAAAATTAAGAACAATCACGAATTAAAAAAAGTGATTACTACCTATTTAATTTCAATTAGATACCATATATTTATATCATTTGTTTTTCAAAATTCTAGAAATTTTATTATTTATATATCTATCAATCATTTTCAAATTTTTTTTTACATGATTGCGTATATTTTTTTTTTAGTTTGTTTGATTATCATAAAAAATTTAGTTAAGTACTCGTTTTATTATTTACTAATCAGTTATCGTCATTTTCTAATACTGTTACTATACATCACTATACATATATAACATTTAAGTTTGTTATTAATTTTTTTTTTGTATTCCATCATTTCTTGATCTTATTTCTTATCGTCATCACATCTCATTGTTCATTTTCTCTTCTCCTATAGTGTTGCATATTATTATAAATTGTCCATAATTATTGAAAAATCATTCAGTTGTTTCTAAACAATATATTTGGTTGGATAGATCTATACTATATACTATTAATTTGTTGTAGAGGGGTTTTTATATAATTTACAAACTTAAAGAAACTAAATAAAATAAAAAAAAAAATACGAAATTTATTTAATTATTGTTTAAATTAAATTAAAAAAAAAAAAAAAAATTCTTATTTTTTATTGTGTTGTGTATACATATAGGTAAAATATGTATTTTCTTGGAAAACAAAATAAAAAAAAAATGTTAAAGTTACTATTTAGATTTTATTGTGCGTTAATTTATATTTGTGCAAGTGTTCAGGCATCTGAAAATTTAGTTGAAGTATTCAAATGGAAACAAATAGAATTTGCAACAAGAAATGCAAATACAGGTATAAAATAAATTAATTAATTTTTTTTTTGTTTGTCAAAATTCTTATGAAAACATATAATATTGAATTAATGATTAATCAAAATCTATATAATGAAATATGTTTCTTTTGTATGTCACGTTTACTATACACTTATACTATAACAGTATTAATTACGGTACGTCACATAATATTAACACAACACATATGTGTATATACGCATATAATGTATCTGTATTTAAATGAAATTAATTAGCATAATATAATATTCTTAATTAGTTTGGTATAATTTGAAAAAAAATCATTTTAAATTTGGGTCGCATTTGTGTGGAGATATATATTATTAGCTTGTCTTTACATATGATGATAAAATATATATACTCGTATGTATATACTGTTTAAATACATATTCATAGTGTAATATTTATTAGGCAATAAAAATAAATTTATGTATATACTTATCAATATTATGAATATTCATATCTGTAATAATTTTTTGTTATGGTATGTAAGTTATGTAATTTTATTATTTATTTATTTATATAACTTCGTTTCGTATAGGTCAGGTTCAAAGTGTATCTCATCATCATCTGTGTATACACAAAAAATACATTTATTTTTGTTTTTTTCTTCGTTAATTTTTTCGCTTATAAATATTGTATATAGACAGACACATGTAAAACAATTCTTATGTGTATGTATTATGTTTACAATACAAAAATAACAGAAAAAACCAAATTGTTTAAATGATAAATGTTTATTTAGTTTTTTTATTGACATTGAGAGATATTTTTTTTACCGGCATTCGCTGTGTGCATCTTTTTACTTGTATATAAATGTATATTATAGTTAATTGGATACATAATTAATATATAGGATGATATCATTTTACATTTAACTTGTAATATTTGTAGGTATTTATCGTTCTTTGTTAAACAAAAACAAGTTAATAAAATCGGTTGATTAATTTTTAACTCATCATGACTCAATGCATTATTTCATTATTCAACAAAATACATGTAACCTTGATAAAAATTTACAAATTTAACAATAATTGATCAATAATTAAGTTTATATAAATGCCTTTTTTTTATATTAAGAAATACAACTTTTATATGGCTATACATATAACATTTATGTATTCTTTATTTTTTAATTTCAAATTCATCCATCATATAACGCACACACAGTTGATTCTTCATCTATTGTATTTCCTGATATGTTAGACAACATTAAACATCCTAAAAATTTTTATGCTAATAATAAATATAATAATAATGGAAATACAAATATTGAAAATATGATCGATTATGTTGCATATAATAATGTACCAATGGGTGTATCACATTACAAAAATAAACTATTTGTAACGTTACCACGTCGTCGAACAGGCATTCCAGCTACCTTGAATTACATAGATTTGTCATCTGCATCATTAAATTCTAGCCCAAAATTTAATCCATATCCAGATTATAAATACAATGAGTTACAGGTATGTATGTATATGCATATATAAATAAATAAAGTTTTCATCATCATCATATAAATGTTCACCATTTCTGGTAAATTGAATTTTGTAAAATAAAAACATCCGCGTATACCAATATTTTGTAAAAAGAAAAAATTCTTCTTATATTTTTTTATATGAAAATTTTTTTCATTTATAGTCATCACAAAGTAATAAAAAATCAGATAATAGTTTCATATCGGTATACAGAACGAGAGTAGATTATTCATGCGATCGATTATGGTTTATTGATACTGGAATGCTTGAATATCCCAACAATCGAACACAAGTTCAACAACCATCGATATGGTTATTTGATTTAAAAACCAATAAGAAAATCAAAAGATTCGAAATACCACAAAATATTGTTAGTGATGGTAGAGGATTAGCAAGTATTACTGTCGATTCACAATCTGGAAACTGTGATAATGCTTTTGCGTATATACCAGATCTTTATACGTACAGACTTTATGTTTACAGGTAAATTTAATTTTATTTTCTTTATTTTTTTTTTTAATGTATAGTAATAATTTTACAATTCAATGTTTTTGTTATAAATAAAAATTATCATTTATGATTTTTGTTATCGTGTAAAAAGTTTTCGAAACGATCGTATTTGGACTTTTCAACATAATTTCTTCAGTTTTGATCCCTTATCTGGTGATCTTGATATAGCTGGTCAAAAATTTCAATGGAATGATGGAATTTTTTCAATAACATTGGGTAAACGAAATCGAAATGGTTTTAGAACAGCATATTTTCATCCGATGGTTAGGTAAAATTTATATTTCAATTATAAAATCAATTATATAAATAATGTAAAAAAAAAAAAAAATGTTTTTTTCAAATAAATATTAGTACTTCCGAATTCTCTGTATCTACTGAGGTACTTCAGGATGAAACCAAAGCTGAAAGATCATATCACGGTAATGATTTCAAGGTAATTTTGAAAGAAAAAAAGAATAGTGCATAAAATAATAATAATATTTTCTAACGTTTTGATGATTAAATTTCTTTTAAATGATGGAATTTTCAGCATTTGGGAAATCGTGGTCCTAATAGACAATCAACAATGCATGATTGTGATCCAAATACAGGAATTATTATGTATGCAGAAATAGCTAATTATGGTGTCGGCTGTTGGAATACAAATAAAATGTTTTCAGCGAAAAATCATGTAACCCTACAAAGGAACGAAAAAACAATGATTTATCCAAGTGATTTAACGGTATTAATAATATAATTTGTTTTTCGTTAATTTTTTATGTAACGCACAGAAAAGATTAAAAATTTTAAATTTAAAATAATATCTATACTTATAATTTTTAGATTGACTCCGATGGTGTTATGTGGATGATGACCAATTCTATGCCATTATTTATTTATTCTTCTTTAAATCCGAATGAATATAATTTTAGAATATGGAAACAGAATGTACATAAAGCAACAGAAAATACAGTTTGTGATGCTAATAATCGGAATTATTTGCATACATCTTCGTCTTCGTATTTGTAAAAAAAAAATAATAATAATAATAATATGTAATTAATAATTAACGACCTCTCTGATCATAGGAAAAACCTAATTGAAATAAATAAATGCAACAATCTATGATTTATGATGTATTTGATTTTTTTTTTTTTTTTGTTTATGAATTTTACGGTTATTTTTATTTTTAAGCGGTCATTTTATTTGTGTTTTTATTTGCAAGCACTTCAAAAATTTTCAAACATCATCGAATTTTATTGGGACAAATATCTAGTTTGGTTTGAGTATTGAATAATCATATGTTCAATGGGAATTTCCAGGCAAATGACATTTGAATTTCTCCTATTTATATTAATTACTTACATTTCAATCGGTGCGGTGTTTTTATTTTGAATTATTCAATTTCGGTTTTTTACGATGTTTTTACACTTCTCTTTCCATCATTCGCATATGATATGTGTATAGTGTATCAGTGTATCTAATGTGTGCGTGTATAGTTGCTTGGCTTGGTTTTCGTTGTATTGCCTATGTTTGGTGGCTAGTGGGTGTTTGTTTGGCATAGTAATAGTAAAGTATAATAATAATATTCAATTGCATTTATTGTTAATTAATTGTTTCTTTTTCTTATTATTGTGCTATTTATTATATTCATTTTATATTGTCTAATTCTGATTCTGATCTGATTCTTCTGATAGGATAGGGACAGCTACATTAGTTAATTAACTGTTAACAGAATATACATAACATATTATATTCATACATACATAAATTATCATCAGGAAGCAAGAAAGTGTGTTTATCATCATATCATCATTATAAAAATATATATTTTTTATAAAGTTATTTTTGCGGTACTTGAAAATTTCTTATTTTTTAAAATTTTACAAAAAAAAAAAAAATTAACGTGAATTTGATTACAACATTATTACTAATTATTACATTTAGAATTACATTATTAATTTTCTTAAAATAAAAATAGTAAGAACTATGAATATTCTCTTTGTTATATTTTAGTAAATAAATTAGTTTAATTTTAGTAGTGCTGACTGCAAAAAAATTTTGACGTAATTGTGAGTGTTGTTTATTAATTAATAATCGAATGAATCTACATATATAAATGAAAATGCTTTATCATCATCATCTCGTAATCAAAATCAATTGTATTCAATAATTCTAAAAGATATTTTTGATTATGATTTTATTAATAATATGTATTATAATAGTATAGATAATACGTAGTACAGTGTACAGTAATTTGACGACTGTATGTAAATGTACATACATAAAAAATAATAATGTGCTTATGTACAAAATTATGTTCTGTTCAATTGGAAATTTATAGTGTTATTTATGGGTGAACTACTAGATGAACTACAGAGTACTAGACTAGGTTCACTTGATTGAAGTGTTATAGTAATTGATAACTATAGTTTAGATAGCTGGTCTTTATCTAAATAATCTATTATGATGTAATCACTGATGATAATGACCATTACTCAGATTCACTATACAATAATCATCATCCACACCCATCATCATAATATCACAATAACAAACCATCATTGTAGTTTTCACATTTCGAATTTCGAAGTTTTTGTTTACTGTTTACATAAATGTGATAACAATATAATAACAGCAAAACAACAACAAAAAAAATATATATATAATTTTTTCTTTGTTTTAAAATCATATTCAACAGAAATTCAAATCCACCAAAGCTATCAAAAATTAAATTATAATACATTTATGTGGTATTATATTATTCGAATCGAATCTATAGATTCATATTATAGATATATATCAATATCAAAACCACATGACCTGATAAATTACTTTACTTTCTTATGTATGTTGTTATTGTATTGTCGATAATAATAATAATATGTATTGTACTCACACTGTACGAATTATGGATACGATTACGACGAGTACATTTTATTTATCGCTTTTTATTACTAATTATAATTAAACATTTATAATATAATATACAAATAAATATAATATAATATACTCGTAACCGTAAGTCGTAAATAGTAAAGTAGTACAAAAGGCATATTGTAGACCGCTTCTTACCATATGTGTTCGTATAGTAGTGTAATTTAGATTATTAATTATTTTATTTATGTATCCAACCGTTTTTCAATCGATCCTCTCGAATTAAATCTCACATAATAATGCCTGAGTTTATATTTTTGGATCATATATACTATTTACTATATATACATATGTGTAGAAATATAGCTCACCTCATTCATCCCATAATAAAGAAATGAAAAATTCTAATACTAAGAAATTAAAAAAAAAAAAAAAAAATTTTTTTTGTTGTAAAAATAATTTATAGCCTTGAAAAGTCAGGCATATTTTGTGCATTTTGTCAGGAAATTTCTTATCTCGAATCGAATGGAATCTGAACTGTTGGCAATTTAATATTTAATGATAAAATAATTTTTTGATCATTATAATACATATTTAATTTACAAATTAAATATTTTTTCTTGTTTTTGTTTTTGTTTTTTATGCAATTTTATATTGTAATTGTAAGCTATATACAATATACATATATATTCTACTATAATATAACAATAGGTCAATAGCTGAATAAATAAATAAACAAATGGTTGTAAAAAATTTTTCATGATAAATGCACGTTTAAAATTTTAATAAATCATTTTCAGAGTATTGTGGTATTGTCGTAAATCGTAATGCACACATTCAGCTCCTCCTTAATTATTTCCATTGAACAGAACTGATTATAAATTATAAGTACCTCTATACTACACAAGAGTACTGGTACTAGTATATACATATACACAAACGTATCTTTTAAATATTAATTAGTAATATGTAATTAAATAGTGGTTTTATTTAAATTTAAAAAAAAAAAGAAAAGAAAAAGAAAACCGATTTTTATTTTAATCAATTTGTCGGGTTTTTTTTTTTTTTAATTTTTGAAAACGATAAAACCATATTGCATTGCTTTTAAAAAGTTTTGATTTTTTGTTTTTTTTTTTTTTTGTTTTGTTAAATTCATTTTTATTTGTAAAAATATGATAAATCAAAATATTAATCGCAATCATTTAAAATTTAGTGTTAATTTTAGTTATTTTTTTTTAGGGTAGAAATTCCAAAGAAAAAAATAAAAATAAAGTAAAAAATATATTTTTATACGAATTTTTATTTTGACAATATTATTGTGATAAGAAGGATTTCGGAAAAAATAAGTACATAATAGTATTCGTTCGTAATGTCGACTTCTTCAATAATGTTTGACGAAACAACAATTTATATGTACAAAGAAATTATACAAAATTATGTTCCAGATTTTATAAAAGGATTTGAATATACTCCATGGTTGTTCTCATTACTTGGTGCATCACTTATAGGTCTAAGCGGAATATTACCATTAGCACTTATACCAGCAACTGATGAAGATGCAAAAGGAAAAGGATTCAAAGATCGTAATAATAACACACTGACTAATATAATTAAAAGAACATTTTATAAAGATTATTAATTCAAAATTTTTTATTAAATTTTGTAAAAAAAAAAAAAACCAAAAAAAAATTTCAGCTGCTGAATCAAAATCATTAAAAGTACTTTTAAGTTTTGCTGTTGGTGGCTTATTAGGGGATGTATTTTTACATTTATTACCAGAAGCTTGGAGTTATGATGTTGAAGGTAAAATAAAAAAAAAATAAAAATTTCCAAATGTTTTTTGAAAGAAAATTTATCTCAGAAATGATAAAAAATCGTGATTTTTGAACAGCTGTTTCAGATCATTCATCGTTACGATGTGGTCTATGGGTTTTAAGTGGTATATTGATATTTACAATTGTCGAAAAAATATTTTCTGGTTATGCGAATGCCGACGAAAATAATCCGCAACCAAGATGTGTTGAAATTGCAAATTGTTTATTACGTAAAAGTGGTGGAAAAATTGTTGAAGGACAAAATTCGATAGGATGTGCAGCAAATGGTTCATGTGATATTGAAGATGTACCGAATGGTTGTTATTTACGTGAAAGAGAAAAAAAAATTCGTGATAATCCAAAAATTGTCGCTGGTTATTTGAATTTATTGGCAAATTCAATTGATAATTTTACACATGGATTAGCTGTAGCTGGTTCATTTTTAGTATCATTTCGACATGGAGTCCTGGCAACTTTTGCAATACTTTGTAAATTATATAAGAATTTTTAAATTTGAAAAAAATTTGATCAAAAAATAATTTTTTTTTTTTTTTTTTTTTTTTAATTCTAAATTCTAAATAGTACATGAAATTCCACATGAAGTTGGTGATTTTGCAATTTTGTTAAGATCCGGATTCAGTCGATGGGACGCTGCACGCGCTCAACTTTTAACTGCCACTGCTGGCATAATAGGTGCATTAGTTGCTATCGGTGGAACTGGTATTACATCAGCATTAGGTAATTGACTACAAATCAAAAAAAAAAAAAAAAACTTTCCAAAACAAAAATTGATTAATGGTTAACTTTATTTCCTTTGTTTGTTTTTTTTTTTTCAATTACCACCATCTAGAGGCTAGAACATCATGGATTATGCCTTTTACAGCTGGTGGATTTCTTCATATTGCCATGGTTACAGTATTGCCTGATTTACTCAAAGAAACCGATGTAAAAGAATCGATCAAACAATTCATTTCTCTAGTTATAGGTATTATTTTAATGGCTGTTCTGACTGTACTTTTTGAATCATGAACAAATTATTATTAATCTGTAATTAATTAATTGTAATAATCGTAAATACTGAATACATAATTATGTAATCTAGTTTTATATAAATATTCTCATAAAAGAGAAACAAAATAATACTTTAGTAAAATAAAGTCAATAAGTATGTGATGTTATGTAAAAAAACGTAAAAAAAAAAGAAAATATTTCAAAATACTAAATGCTTATAGAATATAAAAATAAATTATAATATTCACAATTATCATAAAATTATTATCTTTAATAAATTGATTATTGAAGAACACAACAATTACTCTGTAAATACAGTGTATATAAATTACACGAAAAAAAAATGTAAATTGATTGGCACATCATCAAAAAAAAAGTATTCATAAAATATTCATGAACATTTTTATTTTGCCTTTTTTTTTCATTATAACGAAGAATATTAAAAATTTTTAAATATTTTTAATGTTAAATTTTGGAATTTTTTTGTTAAAGTGATGTCATTTTATCCAAGGGAAATTTAATCTAATAATGGAACTGTAGAAAAATTTATTTTTTCTAAAATTTTATCAAAACAATTTCTAGAGTTTTGGAATTCACTGATTTCAAAGATGTAATATTTTTCGTAGCATCCTGTATCATTGAAAAATATTTTCTATTTATAGTTTATGATTGATTGCATAGAGTATAATTTTTAGCATTGATCAAACGACAAAATAGAAAATTTGATTTATTATAAAATGGATATGGATAAAACAAATCCTATTGTTTCGTCATCTTCTAGTTTAGCATCAGAAACAAAAGAAAATCTAGATGGAACAAATAATAATAATTTATCAAGGTATTTCTAAATAATTGTGTTCGAATCGAATAAATTAAATCAAAATTAATGATTTGTGTTATTTAGAGCAACAAAAAATTGGAAAAAGATAAAGGATATCAGTGGTAAGGAAGATAAACGTCCTCCATGGAAAGTTGTTAGTGTATCGACTTTACCAAAAGCTGATAAAAATGCTTTACTTAGAGCTAAACTTTTAGATGCGTCCAGGTTACATTTTCATAATGATAAATTCTAGTCTAGCAATATCATTTTTAACATAATAAAGTATAAATTTGTTTTGTTTTTCATTGATTTATATTTGATAGGAGATTGAGACCAACAAAAGTAGCAGTTGCTATTCAAACTGATATACTTCCAGCAAAATTATTAAAAGAAGTTAACGTTGATGTTCAAAGTGATTTAATACAAATGGTAGATGAGGCTAATCTAACAGATGGAACAATTACATTTAAACCAGATGGACCGAGTAAATATTTTAATAAAAAATTGAAAATAAATCATCTATAATTAAAAATTTTATTAAATTTTAGTCATTTTGACATATTCAGTCTCTCAAATGACTGATATTAAAGAAACTAAAGATAATCAAACTCAAACTGCAACTCCTGCAATATCGTACAAATTTTTTGATAAATATGATAAATACCACCGAATGCAAAATGGTTCTTCTCCAGAAGATGAAGATGATGATAGTTTGGAATCGAATTATAATTATTCAAAACTTGAAAACAAACTATTAAATCAAATCAGGGAAATAAGATTACTCAGTAAACAAATAATAAAAAATTCATCGGATTCTAATTCAAGCGAGAAAAATGATTTACAATTCACAAATGATTCATCACATTCCAGAAATGATTTGAGCAATGCAAATACAAAAAAATGGTATTCTCTTCAAGGACCAACAACAAAATTATGGAATTTTGGTTTATCAGATCATTCAAGCAAAATGATGGAAAGTTGTTGTATTAGTGGTACAACTAATCGATCAAATGATATTTCTAGACTAACTAGAAATATGAAACTTTTTCCAAATTCCGAAAGACCACCTTCATTAAGGGCAAAATCTAAAACATACACAAAGTTATCCAATGAACCATCATTTGATTCAACAGTTTTAGATTTACTAAATGCTACAAATATATTGTTGACAATCTTTAAAGAAATTCCGATTGCTTTAGGGCCAGATATTAATATTAGTAATGTTACAAAATATCTACAAAATGAATGTAAAATGGATATACAATTTCAATCAGATTATTGGCGTCCAATTTTAATTGATATTTCTCAGGTTATAGATCAGAAACTTTCTGATTTGGAGAATTGTTTTTCAAATACAAATTCAGAGTTTAAATGAAAAAATTATATATAAAAATTATACTTATTTATTGTCTAATCTATAAATATAAACTAATTCAATAATAAATAATTCGTTTTAATTTATTTGTTAAGTATGATTTGAATTTCGAACAGAGTATCATGTGCCATAGAACTAGAATCAGTGTATGAGGTGTATGATGAATAAAGAGAAAGCATGAGAAAGTATAAAAATGCGAAAGCGGAAATAGAAATATTTATTCAACTGTATCTGTAACTGTAACATAAAAATAAGAGGAAAAAAATCGTTAAAATTCGTTTTGTTTTACATCAAACATGAATCGAACAAAATGAATTTAAGTCGGAGCCTGAAGATTGGATAAAAAATGTGGCGTAATTTAAAATTTTTAGGGTAGATTTCTTTTTGAATTTTGCTTCTTCTTTCTGTGTTTCTGACAATTGGCAGTTTCCAATACTCACTGTCATTGGAATTGGATATTTTGAAATCCGTGAGCGTGAATCCGTCCATATTTATTTATTTATATTTTATTTATTTATTATTATGTGTCTGATTGCAAGTGGCTGTTGGCTTTTTCTGTCTGGCTGAGTTTTTTGTTGTTGTGTTGTGTTATTTTTTGTGTGTGATTTGTGGTGTGTAATTTTATTTGATTAGTTTAATAAAATTAAAATTATTCTATATTCGATTTGATTAAGAATGTTTAGGTGATTAATTTTATAAAAAAAAATATATATGTACATATATACACATATACCGATCGAAAATAGTAGAACTAGAAATTAATATGTAAAAAATTTTGAACAAAATGATTCAAACCGGAGACCATGTATCATTAATTCTACCAGATAATAATAATGCAGAAAAAAATGTAGTACATAAAAGAAAATTTCGTCGGGTAATGTGTATAAATTTAATTTAATATTCACAATCCACGTGATTTATATTATATGATTTTTGTTCTATTAATGTTATCTTTATAATTTTTTAGTATTGGAATCAATTACCACGATGTCAAAAGAATCTCATAATTATTGTATTTATTAGTGCATGTGTTTCAATTTTATTATTTATATCATCTGCTGGAGATGATAATTCAAAAGTTGTAAATTCAAAAATTTTGAATAATATTCAAATTTTACCATATAAAGATGATGTAAGAATTTTAAGAATATTATTGTTATTTCCCATTTACATAATTACATATACATAAATAATCATCAAGAATATTAATTTTTTAATGTTTCAGCATGATGAATCTCAAATTCAAATAAAAACAGAATCAACTGTTAAAATAAATGTGCAATCATCATCACAGTCTCGAAATCAAATCGATTCTCAAATATCAAAAGAAAAAGAAAAAGATTATAAAAATGAATCTCAATATATTGATACTCAACAAAATATCGATAAAATGATGAAAATTTTACTTTTACATGATAATCATGATATTAAACCAGCAGCTGCAATTGATATTACACCAATTAATTTTGATGGACCAACAAATGAAAGACAATCTGCTGTATTAAATGCATTTAAACACTCTTGGAATGGTTATAAAAAATTTGCTTGGGGTCATGATAATCTTAAACCAATATCAGCTGGCTCATACGATTGGTTTGGACTCGGTCTTACAATTGTTGATTCTTTAGACACTATTTACATCATGAATTTACATGAAGGTTCGTTATTGCATTTCAAATATTCTGATTCAAATAAATTTCAACACTTCTTACACTTTTTCAGAATTTGATGAGGCGAGAAATTGGGTAAAAGATTATTTACACTTTGATATTAATCGGGATGTGAATCTTTTTGAAGTGACCATACGTGTTTTGGGCGGATTATTAAGTGCATATCATTTGAGTGGTGATAAAATGTTTCTACAAAAATCCGTAAATTCATAAACAGTTCATTTGTTTTGTTTGTAGATTTATTATAAAATATGTGATGTATTATTTATTTCAGTTGGAATTAGCGGATCGTTTGCTTCCAAGTTTTGATTCTCCATCGGGAATACCGTATTCAGATGTTAATCTTGCTTCGAAACGAGCACACACACCAAAATGGTCTCCAGATAGTTCTACAAGTGAAGTAACAACCATTCAATTAGAATTTAGAGATTTATCTCGTAGTAGTGGAATATCAGTTTTTGAAGAAGTACATAATTTCTAGCCTTAATTATTACTTGTTTTTAATTAAAAATGCTCATTAAATGATTTATAGGTTGTACAACGAGTGAATGAAAAAGTTCATGCACTAGAAAAAACAGACGGTTTAGTGCCTATTTTCATTAATGCCAATACAGGAATGTTTCGTAACTTTGCTACAATCTCTTTAGGAGCAAGAGGAGATTCATATTATGAATATTTATTGAAACAGTGGATTCAAACAGGACGAAAATCTGATGATATGTAAGTAAAATATTTAAAATAATCGGATTATCATTATATTGATATCTTTCCATTATCTTTTTAGATTAATTCAAGATTATAAAACGGCCATCGATGGTGTCATTACACGTCTGGTTAGAAAAACACCAAAAGATCATTTAACATTTATCGGTGAACTAATACATAGTACTGATTTTAAACCGAAAATGGATCATTTAACATGTTATTTACCTGGAACATTAATACTGGGTCATAAATTTGGAATGCCAGAATCACATTTAAATTTAGCAAATGAATTATTAGAAACATGTTATCAAACATATATTCGACAAGCTACTGGTCTTGCTCCAGAAATCTCATATTTTAGTATACAAGAAACAGATGAATCTTTGCATGATATACAAGTAAAATCGAATGACGCACATAATTTATTAAGACCAGAATTTATTGAAAGTTTATATTATTTTTATGCGATAACACATAATAAAACCTATCAGGATATGGGTTGGAATATATTTCAAGCATTTGAAAAATATACCAAAGTTTTAAATGGCTATACATCAATTGGAAACGTACAAAATATATTTAATACAAGACCACGTGATATGATGGAAAGTTTTTGGTTGAGTGAAACTTTAAAGTATTTATATTTACTTTTCAGTGATAATTTTGATGAAATTGATTTAGAAAAATACGTTTTCAATACAGAAGCACATATATTACCGATTAGAGAAGCCATTAAATGAATTTAGAAAAAAAAAAATTTTTAATTTAAATATTATATACATAGAATTTTAATTTATTTGTTTTGCTACAATGATATTTTGGAAATTTGTATGTGAATATATTTCGAATATTACCTACGTAAATTATAAACTATAATAATAGAATAGGTACTTACTGCTGTAATAATTTATGTAGATGTCTAAAAAAAAAAAAATATATAATATGTAATATTAATGTCCGACTGGTCGTCCTTTTAATTCAAAATTAAAAATTTCTAATAATTATTTTTTTATGTTTGTGTTATTATAAGGTAACAAACAGATTAAAGATTGATATGTGATATTTGATTTCTAATGAAAATTAACAATAAAATAATTAAATTCTCATTACTAATATACTAGATATTTAACAGTGAAACATTCACATTATCACTTTAATTTATGTATTTATTTGTTAAAATTTTACCCTTATCACAATACATAATTAAAAAGTTAACAATAAAAAATATTCCAGATTAAAAGAAATTTCAATTACTATTTCATTAAAAAAAAAAATAAACAAAAAAAAAATGAAACATCTGCGAAAAATTAATGATAAAAATAAAGAAAATACAATTTTTCCTTTTATCTATGAAAAGAAATAAAATAAAATTTTGAAATGAAATTGATATGATGATGAATTATTATTATAGTGAATCTGAAATGATTTAGATATAATGGAATAACAACAGCGAAAGCGAATAAATTATTCATTTTTTATTTTGTATCACATTAAGCATTACATGACGATTATATTTATGTACTCTTACATACTTGATGTAATTTCCAGATTTTTTAAAGTTCTGGTTTAAAATTTAAACTTTAAATTATTATTCATTGTAAATTCCTTTTTTTTTTTGTAATTTTTTGTGTAATTTATTATATATTATAAATTTGTAATATGTATTGATGAAATTTTAATTAAATCAAAATTCTGGTCAATAAAAATTATAGTTTAAAAAAATAAAATAAAACAAATTTAGTCAATTAATTAATTATTTTAAGTGTACAACTAAAAGATAAGAAAACTTTCCTTTAAAACAGTTTTAGATCAGATCGAATCTGAAGAATATGGACGATATTCAGGAGCAGAATAGGTTAAATACATAAAAAACAAAAACTTATTTTTTTTTTCTTTTTTTACTTTTATTTATTCTACAAAATTTACAGCACCTTAATATATAACTTGAGTTGTATTATGACCAGTTGAAGCTGATATTATTGCTTCTTCTAATGTTGTATCAAGCCTTTTATAACGTGCTGATGATTTTCTTCGATTTTTTGTTTTTTGTGAACGACGACCTTCAATTAATAATGCCAAAATTTTTGTTTTATTCTGATATACAACGTACATTAATATTGATATGAATAGTAATACCAAAAAATAAAAGAAAAAATTTGATCCAGATTTCTCATAGAATGGATCTGTTGATAATAAATTCTCTTTATAAATTGATGTTCTGTCAATTTCATCATTTACTTCTTCGATTCCTCCTGATGCTGCTGAATTTTTAATTTGATTTAATAGATTGGATTTATATGTTGTGTTTGTGTTTATTTCCAATTCACTATCATTCTCTTCAATATACGAATTTAAATCATCTTCATTTTTCAAGAAATTTGAATCAGTTTCCTGCTGATTTTTATTCTGAACGTTCAATTTAATCTGATTATCATCATTCTGATCTTGATTTTGTTCATTTTGATTATTTGTAGTTTGAATTTCATTAATTAAATTTTTATTATTACTATTTTTAATTGTTGTGTCTTTTCCAATTTTTGTGGTGGTTTCAATTGGTGGTATAGGCGGTGGATTATTTTTAATTATTTTATCTTGATCTTGATTGATTTTAATGTTATTTTGTGTTGAAGATGATGATTTTATGGTGCTGCTAACTACATTTAATGAATTTTTAATTATTTTATCTTGATCTTGATTGATTTTAATGTTATTTTGTGTTGAAGATGATGATTTTATGGTGCTGCTAACTACATTTAATGAATTTTTAATTATTACTGCATCATTTTTTATGCTTACATTTTTTAAGTTTTCCATTACTACTGATGCTGCTTTTAATATTGGAGTTTCTACAGAATCCTTGACATTTTTAGTAATGATTGCCTTAACATTTTTCTTTGAATTCAATTTTTCAGATAACGATGATATGAAAACGCATAATGGTTTTAATTTTGTAGAGAGTAAATCGATTTCAGTACAAAGTATTTTACATGTATTCTGGTTACTTAACATTTTAAGAACCTGTTCTTGTTGATCAGATGGATTATAATACGTTGTATTAGGAATATGACTAGGAAATTTTTCACAAAATTCATCAATGTTAACTGGTGATGATAAATTTTGGTTTATTTTTTCTAAAAATTTTAGATCTGAAGTGCTTATGTTATTGACTTTAAACAGTCTAACCAATTCAAAGTATGATGGGCACAATATAGTATCACCGGATTTACAGCATTTTGTAATATTATAGCAATTTGTCAGAAAATTTAATGATTTTTCATTTAACAAATTATCATGATATATTTCTAAATCTTTTTTTATAATATCCGGATTAATTGTTTTTGATACAGCCATCTGCTCTCCAATCGTAAAATATACCGTAAAAACTAAAACAAACTGTACTATTATTAACCAAAACATTTTTTTCGTTTTTTCACTATCATGCGAATGCAATTGCAAACAATCAAATAATTTATAAATTTAATGTAAATAAAATTGTCGAATGGTAATCAAACAAACACAAGCACAACGCAGATAGAATGAACGAATAAAATTCAATGATTATATTGATATTCTATGGAATTTATAATTCTATCATTCTACTAGAAATTTAATTATTATGTATTGTAATTGTATTGTAATGTAAGAACTATGACTATGAGGCGTTTGCGTGAGCGTGCGTTTTTTTGTGATGAAACTTGCTTGAAATGTTGAAATTCGTTGAAATGACAGCAGGCAGGTACATTTTTACTTATAATTTATAATCATAATTAATTTCTTCAGTAGGTGAAGTTTTATTGACATTTACACAATCTATAGAATTTTTATTGTTTTTCTTTTATTTTTGCTTGTTTTGCCATAACATAACCCGGCCATAAGCCATAACCAAAACAAACTACAAATACAATCTACAATGATGTAGTTTAGATACTATGCAAATGTGCAGTGTGCATTATGTCAATTGTGTGCATATGAGATATAATGTAGTTTGCAGCTTTAGCTTTACGGCTAACGGCTTCACATTTACCAATTTACCATTACCACGTAGCTCAAGAAAATGGGAAGGAAGGATAAATAAAATGTCAAAAAATGTTAAAATTTTAAATTCTAACTGAAAACCGACCAACAAAAATTATTTTCTAATTGTAAGGTAAGGTAGCAATTCTGTTTATTTTAAATTCACTTTTGGCCATTTTAAACTCATCTTTCTTTCTGATAATTTCTTTTTGATAATTATTCTAATTTGAAATAATAAAAATCATTTAAATACTTTTTTTTTATTAACTTTTTTTTTATTTGATTTGATGCTAGCTAAAATAAATTGATTTTGATGTTTACCCAATATACAATATGGTATAAATTAGCGAAAATTAGTTTCGTGGACGTTTACATATTTCGCATAGAGAACCGTTTAAAATTGGATAATTGTAAATCCTGGAAATTGATTTAATAAAAAAGAAATATTTAACGTAAGTATTTGTATGTACATGCTTTTGGGGTTTTTTTTTTAATATTATTTTAATTTTTATTTAATAATAAATTACCTCCCTGGCTTATAATTACATCGTGATGACAATCCATTCCCCATAAATTCAAGTTGATTTATGGTGATAGGGAATGGTTTCTTTTCTAACAAAATATTATAATGTATTGGTCTATTATGTTCTTTTTGATGATTTGTTTTATATATTTCTTTGCATGATCTTGGTAAATGTAATGGGGGTAAATTTTTTTTACATTCTGCTGATGATGTTTTGAAATGTAATCCGTTTTCTGATTTTTCTCGAGTGAAACAACCATTCATTCTCTTTTTTTGTTTTTCCTCTTGATTATAATGATGTTTTTGAACATTATTTAAATTTTTTACATATTTAAATGTATCTTTCCACCATATTTTTGCTCTTGGTGGTACATTAGAATGACTATCATGCAAAACGCAAGTTGGAGACTTCTAATTTAAATTGAATGAATAAATTAAAAAGTGTATTTTTAAAATCAAGACAGAGTATAACATAAAAAAATAGTTACCATGAATGGATAAGTTTGATTATGTTTATCATGTCGCAAACATGATTTTCTAGCATAATCAAAAGTTACACATTTACCCTCAACTGATGAGAAAGACTGTAAATTAGATCGTATCAAGCTAGCATGTGTTGGTTGATTAAGCCGTTCGATCTACATTAAAATAAAATCATACAAAATTTATAAAAAAAAGAAGAAAAAAGGAACCAACTAATAATCTTATACTAGAAGTGGTAGATCGTCCTTTTTGAATTTTGCTTTTTTATGCGATCCTCTTCTTTCTTCAGTCTTCTTTTCAGGCTTTCGAATTACTTTTGTTTTAGTCATTTTCCTCTTTTCAGCAGTACCAAATAATCCTCTAGCTTCTGCCATTTTAATTAGATACTTAGCATCCAATTTTGTGACTTCTTTGCGATGCATTAAAGATACAAAACAGCCTAATGATCCAAAATTTAAACATTTATCTTGGTTTATACATATATCTGGCACATCGGATACAAGAAACTCATCAGTTTTTGGAACTTTCACATATTTTGAATAATCCTCCTCCACCGATACATTTGAATCCTCAGAATCTCTCCTCGTTACATTCATTAGATTTTGTTTAGTATTGGATTCTTCTAATTTTTTATCTGATACATCGGTTCCAGATCTTTTCATTTTACTTGCGCTTTGACCTAAAGTAATTGACGGATTATTTGCGGCCTGTAATTCCCTTAACTTTATTTTCTCCCTATAATTTTCTAAATGTTTTTCGAAAGCACATTGATTGATATCTTCGACAGCATTTTCGACCATATCTTGATTTTCAGATCCGACAATTGAATGCGTTTCATATAGAACAAATTGTACCTGTGGTCTGGACATTGCCAATCTTAATGTGTCACGTTGCTCTTCCAACAGTTGAGTAACTCTTTTTTTACCATCTTCGCTAATTTGTGATTCAGTGAGTACAGCTAACATACTTAAATCTCCACCACGACTGCAAATTAAGTCAATGGGATCTGCGACTCCACTGAATGAATTTGGTGGTGTAGCAAATATTCCAACTGTATTACCCAGAATCGGTGTATCTAAAGGTAAATTACAAAAATTTTCGGCATATAATTTAATATTATTGATTCCCAACAATTTTATGTAATCTTTGTATTCGGATAAATTTTGTCCCGCTCCAAACGCTATAAAATCTTTAACACGATTTACGGAATGAAATAAAGCCGCTAAATATGCAGTTGCACGAGGTGATGACACATGAGTTTGAACGATATCACCGTCCAAATCGAAATGATCTAGTAAGCGAGATAAAACGGCTGGTGCTATTGAAAATGTTCGATCCTATAATGTAAAAAACAAAACATAGTTTTTAAAGAGCATATGAGCATACAAATAATATTCGCCAATTTTTTGGACAACTACAATCTATCTATATACCTGCATAACAAAGTAATAGTTCCTTACTAAATCTGATTGTGCGAAAAGGCATCTATCATTCGGTAAACACGACATGAATAGAGGACAAACTTTGTCCCATTTGTATTGATTCGGTTTAAGTGGCTTTTCGTCCTCGTCTTCGTCACTTTCATGGACCTCTGTCATTCCCATACTTTTTAGAGCTTTCTCAGCTAAATTTTTATCCCTAAATTATCAATATTATGAAATTTTACAATAATTTAACATTATTTTTGTTTACACTAACTTTAATTTAAAAGGATTCATCCATCCCGTTACGACAGGATTTGCGGCAGCTATGGCAACTTTTTCATTTTGTAAATGCATCGGAAGTAATTGAGACAGAAGAAGCGCACCATTTTTTATACGAAGTCTTGCCATTGCTGCTGCCAAACGTATTCTATTTACCCAGAGGCATTTTGAAATATCTTAAAAATATAATCTAAATAATTATCGATAAACAATTTGTTCAATATTTATTATTGTGATTTACAATCAATTTCAGCCTCCTTATATAAACGTTCTTGTTCTTTAGCTTCTTCTGAATGTCTTTTCAAAAAATGACGACCATACAATTCAAATAACATTAACCACACACGATTTTCATCATTCTTCAACTATTTATTATTCCATGAATTATGAAAAATAATTAAATTCATTACTATTTAAAAGAATAAAATTCTATTACCTTCGGATAATAAGCAAAGAATGATACATCATCTAGGGTCTGGCTTAGGACGTGTTTATCTGTTAAATGGTATATTTAGTTTTTTTTTTTTTTTTTGATTTAAAATAATTTTGGTAATTAAAAATAATAATAATAATAATAATAATAACATACATCGAAATACATCATAAATTAATGAATAAACTTTTCGCATTTCATGCTCATCATCGAATGTAACCGGTAACGGTGGCTTCCTTAATAGTTTAGCAGCTCTCGATATATTTTGTAGATTCCAAGTACCCAAAACATTTATATCGATATATTCGATCGGATGATCTGGTACACATCGTTTCTTAATTTTTTGTCTATATTCATCGGATGTTGGTGGTGTTGATGTTGGAGAGATTTCTCTCAGTATTTGCATCGGATCCCATTTCGGTTTATCAATTTTTTCATTAAAATCTTCTGGTTTTCTTGGTCGCATTTTTTGTATTTTTTTTTTTAAATAAATTTTTGTAGTTTTTTTGTTTTTTTTAATTTATTTTTTATTTTAAATATTTTTTTTGTGTTTTTTTAGAAAAATAAATTAATAATTATACAATTAATATATGTATATATACAAAAAAAAAAATAAATTATTTAAAATATATAAACGAATTTTTGTAGTAGTAAATTTTGTGATTTTTACTTTACTGTTAAGGTGAAAAAAAAAGCAATGTCCATGCATAAATATGAACCGTTAACAGCGTTATAAATATTTTAATATTTAAATTAATATATATTAAATAAATAAAGTTATCAATAATTTTCATAATAATTTTCATAAATACGTAATATACGTTTGAGATTCCATTATCTTCATTGTATATATACATACATATATAAATAAATAATGTATTAAATATATAATAAATATTTAATGATGATCTTGACTTTTTTTTTTCTTTTGATTGAATTTTTTTTTTTTTTCACAATAATAATGATAATGATATTTTCAAAAAAAAATAATTTTTTCCTTTTCTTTTGATATAATTTGTTTTACTATTATTAATTTCCTTTTCTGTGTGTACATATACACATGCATACATATATGTACATGCATTAAATGTGCATATTATTTTGATTATTTTTTTTTTTATAAATTTTTGTAATAATAATCCATAATAATTGAAATAAATATTTACATACTATGTATATACTTTTACTATTATTATACTGTTATTTTTTTTTTTCATTTTGAAAATAAAACTGTTTCAAAAATTTTATATGTATTACTTTGAAAGGTTATGTTTTGTTTTTTCTTTTAATCTTGTAAGAGTGCCGAGTCGAGTGTATTTGTTTTTGATTAAACAAAATTAAACTGAAAAATTGGCCAGAATTTATAATAAAAGAATCGAAAAAAAAAAAATTTTTATTACACAACAGAGTTATTCGAAATTAAAAGTTTTGATGACAGAATTAATTTAAAAAAGAAAATTTAAACTATACGCATATGTATATATGTATGTCGTTTTATATATAATATGCGAATTTTTGAATTTTATTTGATTTGAAATTTTTTGTTTTTTTTTAAATGCCTACTTAAATAAGTTAAATACAATACATTTGGTATATAAATTTTTGTCACCAAAAGGCCCTGGAGGGAGGCGGTTTTATGTGTAATGTGTATTTTTCCGCATTTTTTTTTTGTATATTTGTGCATTTATTTTTTTTTTATTTATGCAGTTTCTATACATAAATGTGATATCATTATTAGAAAGAGGATAAAAAAACCTTTCAAATGATATAATGAAACAGATATGTCATCCTTCCAGTTTTGAAGTTATAGCGTCATCAAAAGAAATTGAAAAAGTGATTTTTAAAAAACACAAAATTTTGATTTTAAGTCCTTATATCTTAAGAACCGTTAATTCAATCAAAATGAAATAAATTGTGACAAATAGAGCAGAAAGTTCTCTTTCAAATCGTATATTAACTAATCCGATCCAAGATCCGATCTGATCTGGAGAAATAACGGATTTTGTAAAACCCGCCATTTTGGACCAAAAATATTTAAGGGTAGTTTGCGTCCTCTAGATGAATTTGCGCTAATAGAGACATATACCACGTTAAAGAGAACATTTCAAAGTATCATTATTGGAAGGTCTCGTTTCAAAATCTGGCGGCACCAATTCGGAAGTTTCCCCAAGATATCAATGTGTAATGTATAAATGTATTGCGGAGTTTATATGAAAGAATCACTTATTTTTTCTATGTAAGTATATGGTCATATCACCATAATAATTTGTCGTTATATATGGCTTAGATCATGGTAATTGAACGGACTTATCATATTATGTCCTTATTACATATATACACTTGATAAATTTGTCCATTTCTATATGATTTAAGCACATTTGATCAAAGAAATATAACCAATGGCATCCAGCCTTAGATATCAATAAATTTATTTATTTATATTTAAATATAAGAACAAGTTGACAGGTAAATCTGTTTCCCCTCCCCCAACGCCACAAACAGAGTCCCACCAAAAGATGTCAATAAATAAATGTATCAAAACAAAAAAATCTAGCGAAGCAAGTACTCACTTGCATCCTTGCAGCCAGCATTATATACATATATAATGTATGTATAGGTACAGAATTTTAAAACTATAAATATCGTTAATTTTATTTAAAACAATTTTTTTTCAAAATTAATTTATAACAAACAAACATAATTTAATAAATTTTCAAAAATTTTACAAAAATGAATAATTACACACAAATACTTAGTTATTTATTTTTTGAAATATTTTTGGAATTTTTGTTATTTAAAATCAAGATTAATTAAATTAAAATTTTATAAATATATTAATTATGTATAGACATATGTACATATACGAGTATGAATACTTACAGGCCACTTTCAATTAAAGAATTAATTTTTTTCTGAATATGCAATAAACGATAATAGACTTTTCCTTGCCATTCCGGATCACTTGGTAAATGAATGAATGATTTCTTTGTTGATATTATGCTCTCATTTTTATGATTTTCTCTATCTTTATTAATGAGATTTTTGAATATCTCCGGATAAACAGAAAATATATCGGCTAATCCAAGTATAAAAAGTTCATCCATTTACCATTAAATTTTTGTATCAAAAAAATAAAAAGAAAATTATACAAAAAAAAATTTAAGAAACCTAAAATGCCACTTTTTCGTTAACCTGAAGAAAAGTGTTTCTTTTTTTTTTTTTTTTGTTGTTTTCACTTAACTTTTTATATATGTATATTTTTTTTTATGTATCTACAGTGTATTATAGAGGTACGTATAGATGTTCTCGTATATAGCACTTATCTGTTAATAAACAACTAAGACAATTTGATGGTGGTTGCGATATTAGAATTCTTATTTTATTTGATTTTTTCTTTTTTTTTTTCACAATTTTATTTTTCGAATATTTATAGAAATTGTATAGTATAGAAAAAAAAAATGTAGGGCATTTCGTATTTTTTTGCAATAAAAATCCAATTTTATAAATCGTTAAATATATACGAATGTAAAAGATATAAATATACATATAGTATTGTATTGTACATATAAAGAAAGATGATAAATATTAATAGTTAATATTGAAAAGGATTCATAGACAGGATACCAAATGTGTATATGAAGTATAAATGAAGTACATAAATAAACAAAAGAACAACATAAAAATTATTGTATTGGAAATATAAAGTTTTTTCGTCATTTTAATAAACTATCAATACCAACATCGTCAGAAATAACAATAATAAAATTCAAACGGTGACATGGCATGTTGTACGTGGTTGTACGTATGATGTATAGATATTTGCAAAAATTTCAAAAGTTTTTGAAAGTATAAATTTACATACATAATTTTTTTGTTGTTGTTGATTTATTTTCTGTTCATTTAATACTTATAGTTAACAAATTTATGTATTTAGTACACAGTCGAAAATTTGTGATAAGGATTCAGAATATTTAGATATCTGCATAGCATAAACTGATGACTGTCATTAACGAGTTTATTTATTAACTGTAGATATAACTTATTCTGAACAATCAAATTCAATTATTTTTCTTCTTCTTTACCGTCACATCCCAAGGTGAGATTTAGCCTCCTCCACAATTTGCCTCCATTTCATTCATATTGGCGCTCCAATTTATTTCTCACACTCATTCTTCCCATGTCTTCCTCTCTTTCTATGTTTTCCGTGATCTTCCTCTGCTTTTGTTATCCAAAACGTATGCATCTGAGTCAAGTATTTGTTTTTAGGACATTTTCTTTCCAGGTGACTCATCTATCTTATATTATTTGTGCTTTTGTGAACCTTCTTATTATACTTTTGTTTTGAATCTCTTCTTCCAATTTCGCATTATATTTTTTTTGTATTAATACATTTTCTTTTTTTATTGGTCCAAAGATTATTTTTTTTTTCAATATTCCTCTTTCGAATATCCTTAATTAATTTTCATCTTCGGATGTGTTAAAGTCCAAACTTTTGCGTTTTAAGTTGCTATTGGTATTAACACAGTTGCATAAATAGGATAGCCGCAACTTTAAGTTCTTTGATAAAATTTGAGATTTTATGATGTTCTTAATAAAAATTCAATTGATCCTTTAAATAGAAACGGAAACACCCTATTTTGATTGTCAATAACTGTTATAATGATTGCGTGTAATATTCCAATTTTCAATTTCTTTCCTATATTCAAAGACACGAAAAATTTATTCATCTATAATATGGATATGACTGTATTTTTTGTATTTATGTATGTATGTAGATAATATAAAATTTTCCTTTAAACAGATACATATATGTATACAATTACATATATTTTTTAAAAATAAAATGAAAACATTATTTTGCTTTACTATTACTATGTACAAGCGTACATACATATACAATCGTGTGACCTCTGTTCGAAATCTATATATGCTTTTCTTCCTTTTGGTCTCAGAACATTATTGTATTAGGCGAATGAAAAAAATACCTAAAACAATTATAGAAAAGCCCGAATATTTTTTAGGTACCTAGGTTAGGTACAAACTTTTTTTTTCTTTGTCACGGAACTATAAAAATTTTATATACGTATGGTACGAAAAGTATTAACTGCTTATTGCTGGGTATATAGCAAGCATATTAAATAAAAGCGAAAAATATTATTATTTCGAATTATGTTATTTATTTTCATGTAACAAAAGTAAAAAAAAAATTTCTGTTAATTTTCAAATTTTAACACCTCACAATTTATATACATATTATATTGTTTGATTCGCATATAAAACAACACTAATTGAATTGTTTAATTTCATGTATGAATGTGATGATGATGAGCTAAAGTTAAAGTAATTCTTGGCATGTTAATTTTCAACGATCCTCTTTAAATGTTTGAAATAATTTTTTTTTTTTGTTTGCGATTATTTATACATTATAGGATTTTAGACATATATAATTGATTTCAAGTGTTTAGAAAAATAATTTTTTTAAATTTATATTTTAAAATTTTATTTAGCCTTTTTGGTGGCCTCTTTTTTCGTTGCTGATCTTCTTTTCAGTAAAAATAAAATCGCTCCAATAAATCCAATTGCAGCTAACACAATGACTATATCACGAACAACTGCCAATTCCAACAGTGCACTGTAGCTATAAAAAAAAAAAAATGTTTTTTAAATTAAAATTCATTATACATGTAATCTTTTTTTTATCTTCTTTCAGATGAAATTAATGTTAAATTGATTTAGTATACTTACAAAGATTCGCTATATTCTGGTGGAACATCTTCAGCTCGTGTTTCTTTATAATCGCTCGTAGCGAATGTTATAAATGCATCTGGTGCATAACTTTTTGATCTGTATCTGTACATTTTACCAAGTCGAAAGCTTGAAAATTCAAAAAAACAATTTAAAATTCATTTCACATTTGAACTAACATGTACTTATGTACTGTACATGCAGTTTAATAAATCTATTTATAATTTAATTTGCTTACAATATAAATTCTGGTGTAGAATCAATTTCAAATCGTTTACCAGTTATTTTCCCTTTATTTTGTATATTAATTCGTGCAATATTTGCTCGATGTTTTAATGCTGCTCCGACCGCTTCCCAGGATGCATGAAGACGTTGACACGAAATACAATCTGTGGTATAGCTAATTTATCATGTAAGTATAATATTTTAATTTGATTTAAAAATTTTAAATATTCAAATCAATATCAATTTAGTTTTTATATTTACAATAAAATAAACCAATCTCCTGTGGTAGCACCAGTTGCTGCTTGAGTTAAATGCTCAAAATTTTCATCAGATAATTCTTTAACAACTGGTTCTGGATTTTCATAAAAATTATTAACAATTGCTTCTTCAGATAATGGTCCATGATATAATAATGGAAGCCCACGTCGATAATAAACGATTGCTGGTTCTTTGCTAGGACTAAATAATGCTGCCATTGGACTATTTATAGCTTTAACAGCTTCAGCATTCATATGCTCTTTAAAATCATGAGATAAATTATCAATCATACTCTCGTATTTATCACATTCATCACAGTCTTTTTTTGCTATTATTAAAATGAACAAAAATGTATCAGAATCAGAAAATGAAAGTCAAATGGTCAAATTTCTATTCTGCATCTGTGATAATATTAATTTCAATAATTTTATACAATTTGTGTATATATATGTATATACTTACTAAAGAGAACAATTAATCTTTCATCGTTCCTAATGCGATCAATTAATTCATCATCAGTTAAAGAATTTACTTTACAACAACCATTATTTATGTATAAAACAATTGTAATTAAAAAAATAATGGATTTCATTTTAAATTTTGTCAATAAAAAAAAAAAAAAAACTACACTTTATTCTTATCAAAATTTTTATATACACAAAAAACACGATTGCCACATAAAAATGTATACAATATTGCCGATTGTTTTCAAGGTTCAAACACTTCAAGATGATCTGTATATTTTTTGAGTGTACTGTGTATAGACTTCAATCTCCAATACCCAATACCCAATACTGATATTTGATCAATGATTTGATGATTGTTTATATCAGTTGTGTTTGTGTTGTGCTGCTGTACCGCTGACGGCTGACCATAAAAAATTTAGTGCCAGTCCAATTTGGTTGTCAAAAAACTGACTTGGCTGGTGACTTTCAATCTTTCAATGAGAAAAATAAGAAAAATGTTGAAAATGTGGAGGAAATGTGGAGGAAATGTTTATCGTTTGTATTCAAAATTCAAAATTAAATGAAAAATAAAGATCAGTTCAAATTCAAATTCAAATTTTCTAACGTTTTCCTAGAGTTTTAATTCGTTATATGTATTGGTCATTGGTCACATAGATTTCACGTAAACTTTGGATATTTTTTTTTTATTTTTTATTTATTCATTGATAAAAATATCGATCTGGATAATGGTCATATGGTATAGTATTGATAGCAGTTAGGAGACAATTTATTTCTAGATTATTTTTTGTTATACTATATGTAGTATATGTAACATAAATAGATAATTTTTTGTTTCCACAGAAATGGAATTTAATTCAGGATTCATTAGGAAAATGAAAATTAATTGTCTGTTTGAATATTAGTTGAAAGAATGAAATAACAATTTTAATTTATTATTAATATTTCATTTTTATTTATTTATTTTTATCAAAATATAATAAATATTAAATAATATTAAAGTTTAAAAACTAAAAATTTCCTAGAAACAACAATTTCGGTTAATATATGTATTTAAAAAAGAAATAAAAAAGAATGCAGTTCGTTGCTTTTATCTAGTAAATGGGCCTTTTTCAGTTTGCTGTCGACTTAAATAAAAGCGCCAGTAAGCGGAAAAAGACAAATTCACTAAATTTAAATCCAGCCTAGAATAATTGTGTAATATGATGCAATCATACAGATTTTCATTTTGTTTTTGATTTATGTTATAGCAGACCGGTTCGTTAATTTGCAAACACAGAGAGCTATAAGCATCCTTCATATTTTCCATTTTTTCCCCTTTCATCTTTCACACTGTTTTACGTTGTAAAAAAAAAAATATTTTTCTGGATCTGAAAAACAAAAATACATAATCAATTATAATATTATAAACACAAATTTGATTTTAACGATTAAATAAATAAATAACAGGAAAATAATTGAACATTTTTCAAAAAGTATACCGGCGTAATTATATGTATCGAATCGAATTGACTATACCGTGTCTCTATTGATTCTTTGTCTGTGGTAGAATTCGTTATGTAAGTAAATCGATATCAAATTATCTAAACATTGGTAAAACAAAAATTATAATTTTTTTACTTATATAGATTATTTTCGATTATTCAAACATCGCATTCCAAATTGTGTTTATACTCATTAGATTAGATGTGTCTTGCATTTTTGAAAAATTTTCGCTACGATAAAATTGTTCAAAAGAACACAACAACAAAAAAATTCATAAAATTTTCATATTCAAATATCGAATATGTACAATTAGTATAATAATAAAAAAAATTATTGAATTGAAGAAAAATTTGAAGAACAAATATCTTACTTTACAAAACGATCATCACTGCATTTATATAAACTGGCATAAGAATTTCATTATAAAATAAATAAAATACATCACCTATTTTTGAATATTACATATTCTGATTTTTCAAACGTTTTATATGATTTTTTATTATACATATCTTTCAAAATTTATTTTATTTTTTATTACTTAATATAAACAACGATATTTTAAAATTTTTCAATCATTTTCTATACCTATACTGTATATGCATAACTTTTACAAATAAATTTCGTTTTTTTGTATAGTGAGATACATATAGTGTGGTGTCCGCAAATACAAATACTTAGTAGCAAGTGTACATAGCAAAATTTATTATATGAGTGTTGGATTGGGTAGCTAGATATATGGTTTATATTTCAAATATTTTTGACCTTATTTATTTTTATTTTATTATTTTTTTTTAATTTTTGAAATAATTATAACAGAACTGTGTTTGATGTATTGAAATTTTCTAATAAAATTCGAACACTTTGATCGTATTAACATACGAGTATAACATGATGGATGAGCACCGATGAGCACATGAACATACGATCCTATATATTAACGTACATATATATACGTATGAATGTTGCGGGATAAATGAATTTTTCAAATTTTATAAAAACAAAAATAAATTTATGTAATTTAAATGTACCTATACATTTTTTTTTTTCTAAAATTTAATTTTAAATTATTTTTTTTCTTTTTCTTTTCTTTTCAGTTAATTTGAATTAATGAAAATGAAAACTATATATGTAGAGGTAACTGAACGAAATATGGTGTATATATTTTAAATAAAGTATAACAACAAAGCGTTAAAACAAAACATTTAACACATACCTATACATACATATGTATGTACTTATACTTTTGAGGAAAATAATGTAACGTAAGTATGTAAGTATATACTTATTTCCAGATGTTTTCAACAAATCAATTAAATAGCCAAAAATAAAAATAAAAAAAAAAATTGCACTATTTTTCAATTCATATATAAAATATATATGTAGGTACATGATGAATGCATATGCATATCTACTACATATATATATGTACACTTTTATTTGTAAAATTTAAATAATACAGGATGATTAAAAAAATTATTAATTTACAACAAAAATAATAATTAAATAGTACCGTACCTATACTCACAGAAAGAAAAGTTACAAAAAATAAAAAAAATTATCACTCATGATCAAGGTAAAGAAATTCAAATATTTGTATGTATTTACATTACATTGCGTATTTATGTGCATATACATACATATGTATATATGTATATTTTTTTTGTATGTCAAGTTCATAAAAGACATGTAATGTATACATACATATAGACATCATAGACATTTTCTTTTCATCACACTCGCACGATGTTCACGTGTACTATAGTAGACATCATCATCATATCATCATCACCATTACTTCATCACTTTTCTTTTGTTATATTCATCGTATATTAGAAATTGCAGGACAATGTATTTTTTTTTTGCAATTTTAATATTTTAATGACCTGTATAAATGTTAAATAGAAACACCCTATATTTGAAGGATTAAAGAAAAACGGTATAGCTATTCGTTGGCTATTAAAATAAAATTTATTTTACAGAAAAATATTAATTTGTCCTATATAGATCATGTATCTTATAGGAGATCAGATCAGTTAAGAAAATATAAAATACTTAACATATTTATGTAGATATATATGTATTGTATAAACGTTCATTTTCATCATCATCATCATTACAATCCATATATTATACATTATACATATATGTGTCTATTAGAAGCAAAAGGGCATATTTTCCGTTTTATAAGAAAAATGATGAGATATATATACGCGAGTATATCGCATTTTGTAAATTTTTCAAAATCGCATTTAATTTTATCTAATACATTTCGAAAAAGTCTCATATAACTGTTAAAAAATTGACTTTAAAAACACCAAGAGTTTCAAAAAGGCATCTTTTCCAAAAAAGTTTAGTTTCAAAAAGTTGTCTTTTGCAGTGTATATACTATGTGTGTGTATATTTATCAAAAAGTTTTTATTCCAATGCAATTCATGTATTGATATACAAAAAGTTATATTTTCAAAATGGGCTGTTTTCCTTTTTCGGTTTTGTTCGTTCAAAATCAGTTTAGAATGCTCGAACGGTTTTAAAATAATAATAATAATAAAAGACTGATGAAAAAAGTGAAAGTTCTACACACTTTAAAATCTCCAGTTAATTATAATTGGGATATATTTAATGTACTACATAACAATTAAATCCGTTTTCTAACCAATTTTTTTTTAAGTTTTTGTAGATTTTTATTCTTTCTCTATATGCATATTATATTTTTATCGAATAAATTTGAATGTCATATTGATCCATAAAGAAAAAAATAAATAAATAGATAAAAAAATCACAATTTTGTTTAAATACGGCTTCTTTTCTAAAAAAAATTAGTTTTTAAAAGGTATCTTTTTTCAGAAGTTCTTTTCAAAAGGTACTCTTTTCCAAATTTTGAAACTAACTTTTCTCGTGATATATGCATTTTTTTAATTAAAATTTCAACAGCATTCTATTTTCACAATTTTCACAAACTAATTAAAAAAATCAATTTTCATATTTACAGATGCTACTATACTCGTAATAACAAATAAAACTTTTTTCGTGTTTTTCTCAGAACGTGTTAACATGGAAAACATACCCTTTTACTTCTAATAGACATATACATATATCAAAAAATATACTATGCATATTTATGTAATATAGAATCACAGAACTAATTATATAAATTATATCTCTACGCGTGTATTTGTACGTATATTCTTATGGTATGTATTTATATGTATACATATATGTACCTACACAGACAAGTATGTACGTAGGTATTATATTGCATGTGTGTACCTTTTTATCTTATGAATAAGATTTTTTTTTCTCTATACACTTTATTCATTTTAAATTTTTTTTTTTTTTTTTTTTTGGATGTGTTCCAAAAAAATATGTAATGTACATATATGTATATGTATGTAACATGTAAGAAAAATTTGTTTTTAATAATTTCAAATTAATTTTTCATGAAAATTTTCAAAGAAAATGAAAACAAAAAATGAAGAAAAAAATAAATTCAAATTTAAGAAAATCGCTCATTCTTCTATTTAAATAAAAAAAAAAAAAAATGAAAAAGAATAAAAAGAACAAGTAAAAATCATTGTTTTTATCATTTTTACATGAATGTACATGAGGGCATGAGTGTTGTGTTATGCATTTATGTAAAACATAAATGTAATAAGAATTTATGTTTTGTTTTCTTCTTTTATAAATATTGTCCATTTGTATTTGTATTATCTATATACTACATACATAGGATTAAAGTTGAAAAACAAAAGGAAAGAAAAGAAAAATGAAAAATGAAAAAAAGAATGCGTGAATTATTATTTTTCTGTTGCATATACATATACGTATGTATATTTCGAATTTCAATAAATTTTTCCTTTTCATATTATTTTTATTTGTGTTTCTCTTTTGAATACATTATCATATACTCTAGAAAGATAAGAGAACGAGTACACAAACACATACATACCAAATATATTTTAAGATTTTTTTCAGAAAATTTGAAATAAACAAATACAATGCATACGTATGCGTATTGAAAAAAAAAATTATAAGGTATATACACGAGTCACAAGTGTATGAAATTAAAATCATAAAAATGTATACATAATGTACATATAAATATATGTACTATACTATCGTCGGTATATCGTAGATATAGGATATAAAATTTATTTTTTTTTGTTTTTTTCGTCAAATTATTATATTAATTATTATTTTTTTTTTGTTTTTTCCTGTTATTTTGTATTAAATTCATTCATATTTTCTCCTGTTTATTATTATAATGATGATGATGATGATCAAGATTTTTTGTGGGTGGTGATGGTGGTGATGATGTGATTATGATAACAAAATAATATGTATGTATACATATATTAATATCTATTTATATACATAATAGGTGTTTTCGATTTGGCCATTTCAAGTACTTGCGAATACTAAAATGTGTCTAGGATAAATTGTTAAAACGAAGAACGACACAAAAATTATTCGTAACTACATACTTGCATGCATCTACTTCCAGCTATACTTGAAAAATTTTTCATGAGTAGCTGCGCTGCGAGTGGATGGTTTAGCACAGACATTTACCTTTTTTCTACTCGCAACCGCAAGTACTTGAAATTGCCAAATTGAAAGCACCTATTATGCATATATTTATAGATATAGTACAAACAGATACAGTATAGTAAAATACATTTATACAAACATTATATTTGGAAAACATCAAACAAACATAAAAAAAACTAAGTATTTTCCTTTCCTTGAAGTACGAGTATAATAAAAATTATATGAGGAAAAAATGGAATGGAAAAACTAAACATATAATGCGTACATATACATAATATGTATGTATATACAATTTTTGTATTATACGAGTATGTATATATGTATTTGTACGCCCACGTAAAGTGTATCTGTCTGTATGTATATAGGTATATATAAAAATTTGATATTCTAAAGTATGTATGTGTATAATACAACATAAAATTTTCGTATATATGTACCTATATTTATACTTATACTTCTTACATACCATAATATAATACTCATTCTCATATATGTATGTATTTGTAATAATTTTAATTTTAATTTAATTTTATATATATAAATATATTTTATTTTATATATATATATATATATTTTTTTTTATAAATTTTTTCTTTTGATTTTTTTTTTAATTATTTTTGATTTTAATTTTTCTTTATATTTTTTTTTTAATTTGGTTCATTTTTCATTTAAAAAAAAAAAATTGAATATACAAAATCAAAGTAGATACATACATATTTACATACAACGAAACATTAGAATTTTAAATGTATATCAAAGCATATGTACTCGTATACCATTTATCATATAACAAGAGATTATATAAATATAGTAGGTACTTAGATAAATCGTGATATATAATTTTTATATTAGTTAGTTATATAGTCTAGACAGACCAAAAAATTAATCTAGATTGATGTAATCTATATAGATTACTCTGAATCTAGATTAACGATAAATAATGTGACAGATTGTAAATTTAGATTATTATTTTTTCTAAACTTTTTATGTTAATATAAATTCTATTTAATTAATATTTAATTTATAACTGTCAAATTATATTTTCTTCTTTGTTAATCGATCGTTATAGCAAAACAAACCCCCAGTTGTACAAATAGAACATCCAGAACTGAATTTAACAGACTGGAAAATTAATATAGGTTAGCGATTTAATCTACATTAAATTATTGGTCTGTCTTCGGTATTATAGTTGGCTCTAAAATATAGTAAAAGGTGATTTTAGCCAGCCCGTTTCCTGTGAAAATGCTCATCATCCAGAGTCAATCAGTACTACTTATATGATGAAGTATGTATATGTACGTACATACGCATACAATTAATTACAAAATGAATATATGTATATCCATATTTGATTTTTATAGTATATCTGTATTATGTATGTATAATATATTTGTGTAGATATATTGTATTGAATATCTATATGTACATTTTTTTTTCTTCTCGTTTACAAGTTGGAAGAGATTAATTTTAGACGTATGGCATAATTCATGCGATAAAAATTTTTTTTGCTTTTTTTCTTTTCTATATATTGTATATGTATATGTATTATACAGATTTTATATTACTTGCTTATATATTTAGAAAATTTTGCTCCTCCTTTCAATTTTTACGTACAAATAATATTAATTTTTTTTTTTCTTTTTTACTTAAATTTTTTGATTTTCCTACAGTATAAATATCCATACACGATATACATTCTATCCTCCTATATGTATGCATATATTGGAGTATAATTTACTTTATGCGTTTTATTAGTATGTAATGTACATAATATATGAGTGCACATGCATATAATATGTACGTAACGTATGGATGTATCCAAAAAAAAAAAAAAAACTTCAAAAAAAAATTGTAAAATGAAAATGAAAATTTCTTTTATTCCATATAATACAAACACGGAATTTATTCATTTTTTTTTTTAATAATATACTTATGTACGTATATATATATATTTATAAGTATGTATTTCTGTTTTGTTTGTTACCTTCTATGGAATACGAGATATTTATATCTTTTGGATATAATAAAAACAAAAAAAAAACAAATAATTTTTTTCAAAATTTTCTTTTAAACAAATATGAAGTTACTACTACCACCATGATAGTCCACACCAATAATACTTAAATAATAGAATATTTATAGAATATTATATTCTACATGTGGAATACGTATATATACATTACACTATACTCGTATAGATCGCTCTATATATAGGTTGGTGTATAGTACGTGTGTTTTGCGAATGTTTTTATAGAACTAATATTTCTTGTGAATTTTTTTTTTTTTTTTTTTTTTTCAAACATGTTTCCTTATTTATTATTAATATACGAAAATACTCATACATATACCATACATAAGCACAAAAAAAATGTGATATTCATTCATATTGTCCATATAATACAATGAAAAATCGAAAAATGTACTATTTAAGATCGAATGGAATGAAAGTATAAAAAGGAACGCAAAAATATTTCGTTGTAAAATTATTTCCGGAACAAATTAAAATTTTATTAAAATTGTTTCGAATTAAAGAAAAAAGAAAAAACAAACTAACAAAAAGAAAAAATAAAAATTAAAAGTATAAAATAAAACAATGTGAAAAACGGAAAATCAAAATTCAATTTAAAAATGTAAAGTTAGTATTTTGTAAATGTATGTATGTCTGTATATAATGTATGCGGCGGTACGTATATTATGTATATATAGGTTACACATTAATTTCCAAAATAAATACATAATAAAATCGAATAAGAATTTATTATAACAATTTCAGGAATTTTTTGGCATAATTTATAAGTGGATTACAGGTTATAATATAATTATTACGTGTATATTAATTGAAAAATTTGAAGAAAATTATTTCTAGTTTAAAATTATACTTTACTATACTCTATCCAAATATGAACATAATTTTGAATTTTAAATTTTAAATATATTTTAAAATATTTTCTATTCTCTATTTAATTATTATTTTTTCTTTTTCATTCAAAATATATAGCATCTATATTTTAAAATATTAAACATTCTCGATCGAAATTATATGAATTTTGAAATGATCATTTATTACATTTTCTTTTTTTAAAATTTAAATGACATTAATTTTCGAAAAATAATTTGAAAAAAAAAAAAATCATCACTATGTTAATTTCATTTAGAATGGAGAGTAAAAAAATAATAATTGATATGATGCAGCAAGGATCAGTTTTATAAAATTTTGATTGTACACCGATTTTTTTTTTTTTTTCATATATGTATTTAAATAAGAAATTAAATTTGAAATTTGAATTAATATAGTATTTTGAAAATAATTTATTTTCTTTTAAGCACGATTAGAAAATATTTTACTAAAAAAAAAAAACAAAAACACATTTTTACTTACTCTGAATACGTCGTTTTTATATATTTATTCTTCGATTCCACATAGTAATTTAGAAAAAAAAAAAACACAAAAATCCTCTTATAATTCCAAAGAAGTTTTTCATTCCGTATAATATAAACTCCATAAAATTCCAAATAAGGTAAATATCTGTTTTTCTTTAATCTTTCAAAAAAAAAGAAAAAAAATGAAAAGGAAAAAAAAACGATTAAATAGTAAAACAATGCCGAAAATTTATATTTTCCAGATCCTGAATATACTCGTTATATATTATATGGCCAATAGATAACTGTGACTTATAAGACGCGCTACGATAAACTGCACCCACACCTTACAAAATAAGTAGTAATACAATCATGTTCTGTATGCTCGTTTCATACACTGTTATTTTATTTTCTGATTTATTTTTCTTCTCCTTATTCTTATTCTTCGTTTCCTCTTCTTCTTTTTCTTCTTCTTCTTCTGCTTCTTCTTCTTTTTCTGGTATTAGATATAATGCATTCATTTTGTTTTTGTTCATCATCATCATCATCATCATCATCATAATGATCATCAACATCGTTGTCGTCATTTCGTCAATATTTTCTTATACAAGAAAATTTGTTTCTATATTCGTATAGTATCCGAGTAAGAAAAAAAAAAATAAATCTCAAGAGAAAATCAAAAAGAAAAATTACATTCACCCCTCAAAAAATAAGTATGATGATTTTTCATTCAAATTTAAATTTCAAAACGATGAACTACCACACGTTTTCAAATTCTCTCCTGCATTTATACGGATGGACGTTCAATTACATATGTATAGGTACGAGAATATCTATAAGTATGTACAAGAGTATATATTATATTCATCCATATTATGTGATGATGATCCATGATCCATCGCCTTTTGGTACGTGCCATATTATATATTGTTCTTATATGGAACGGAAACATGCGATCATTTTCCTTTTTATTGAAAACAAAACAAAAAAGTAAAAGTACATTACATTATATACATAAATTAATGGAAAAAAAATTATAATTTTAATTTCTCTATTTCTCTCTTTCCCTCTCTCTCTCTCTCACCGTTTTATATAAATTTTCATTTTCCTCCCTCATCATCATCAGAATCAGCATCAGAAATCAGATTTGTTTGTTTCTCATTTTATAAAAATGAAAAATTATTTTTGTATTTTATGAATTTTATTTTTTATTTTATTTTTATTTCATTCGTTTTTTTTTAATACAAAATCTGTGTTAGTCGTGTGCACACATACACTTATATGCGTATATCATGAATTCTCCAAATGTTTGTATATAATTATTCTAATGTTATTTTTTTTTTCTCATTTTTTTTTTAGAAGAAAAGTAAGAAGAAGTTTTTGTTTTTCTTTCTTTTTTTTTTTAATGAAATTAATATGAATATGCATGCATACACTAACAAGTATGCATTACAAATGCCTACGTTAAAATTGAAGTAGTATATAGATATGCATGCAAAAATGCATAAAATATGATGAAAATGCATTTCTGGAAAATTTTAATAAAATTGCCCTCACATATGTACGCAAATGCATAAATCGTTAACGTGTATATTATAAGTACAAATACTCGTGCATTCTCATATTTTATAATTTTTTGTTTATATTATAAGAATAAATTACGTCACATGTGTATTATACCTAAATTAAATGTATACAGTACAGTCCTATACTATACTCGGTGGTGGATTTCCCGATTAAGCGCCCTTAGTAATCATTCGGAATTTCAAAATAAAAATTCAAAAATTGGTACACATGATGTGTGGTGAAATACAATTCGTACTATCGTAACGTGTACTATGGATGGAATATGGTTACTGTTATAGACTGTTAGAGGTAATCTCAATGATCTGATCTCCATTGCTCGAGCGTGAGTATGTGTAAGGGGGAGGAGGGAGCAAGTATAAAATGTTATTAGTTGATTTTTTTTGTTTCTCATGTACAATATTAACTTATTTCACTTACCATATTTCTACTTCACATCAAAACGATATGACTCAAATCGATATGATAGATAAAACGATCTGACAAAACCGGATTTACTGACATTTATACTTACTGGCTCGAATCGATTTGAGATAAAACGGAATGAAATGAAATGCAGTGCTACCACGACATTTTTTGCATTTTCAATAAAATATATAAATAAAATTAAAATTTACAAATTATAAGTCAAAGAACGACCACGAAATGAGAGGTTAATTATTTTAGTTTAATAATTTTTTTTGTTGAAAAGTCGTAAAAATGATTCTCAAAACGATATAAACGGCTTATACCAATTTTCATATCGTTTTGACAGCTCTCAAACCGATTTAATTATGGTTTTTAGTTAAAGTGATTTAAAAATGATAAAACGTTTTAAGAGACGTTTGTACTAAACTTTCAAATCGTTTCATCTTTTATCGTTTTGATTCAGATCGTTTTGATGTGAGGTATAAACATGGTTATAAACTACTGATAGAAGAAGTCAACTTTTCTGAAGACTGAAAATACGAGTAGTACACATGATGTGTAAAATACTATTCGTACTTTCCGTGTTTCCGGGTTTTTCATGTACAATATTCGTATTCTATACTAAAAAAGAAAATCAACATTTTCTTCAGGATGTGTGAAATATTAATCGTACTATCGTAGCGTATACTACAGGCACTGTTACTGTTATTAGTTAACTGACCTTCAAAGCTTCAGAATATGTATAAAGTAGAGCAGCAAGTAATTAATGTTGTTAGTTCTTAGTTGATTTTTCGTGTTTCTCATGTACAATATTCGTATTTTACTCAGAGCAAAAATCAACTTTTTCTGAAAAAAAAAATAAATATACGATTATACATGAGTTATAGAAATACTATATACACTCGGACTATGTTGCCCATGCGTAAATTCAGCCCTGACTATACTTATCGTATATATTCAAATATGTATGGATCTGTTCTAATTTTGAAGAATGAAAAAAGAAAACGGTGAATTTTTATTATAATTATTTTTATTCAATTTTTTTTTTCTTCACTTTTTTGGAAAATTATTAGAAATTTTCGTTCTCAATTTTTCATTTTATTTGATTTTTTTTTTTATTTTATACTTCGTTATTGGATCTATAATTAAAATTTATTCGCTATTAAGTATTTTTCTCTGTGCTTATGTATATAAACAAGCACGTATGTATGAATATACATATATGTATTTTGATCGAGTAAAATAATTTATGAAAAATTAGATACATATTATACGATCATGAGTATGTACCTATGTACAATTTTTCTCTGTGCTATATTCAATTTTTGTTTTTAGGATAAAAAATAAAATTAATTTTCCTTCAAAAATGTTCATGGAAATTTTAATATGTGATGTGTAATTATATATTCGTAATATACCAAATAATTTCTATCTTTGGGCGAAGTACATCTCAATAGAAATTTTGACACATTATTAATAAACCAATATGTTATCTTTCGAAGGATAATTTTTTTTCAGAAAATTTTCCATAAAATTCAAATAAAATAAAAACACCTAAACGTCCAATAAATGGCGACTAAAAAACGTAAATAATCGTTACAATGAAAATTTAAATTTTCCACAACAAACTTATGGAAAATAATAATTCTATCAATTCGTTTTGTACCTGTATTACCTGTATCAGCCTTGTGCTACCACACCACTCTACTACTAAAAAAAATTTTATTTCCGTTTACTGGTACTGGGTATTTGATGAATTTGTAATGATTAACTTTTGTTTTAAGTTAATTTTGTTGGTGTAAAAGTTTGGAACAAAATTTAAATTGTGTAGAGTAACAGAGGTAACAGCAGTCTATCTATCTTTATTGTATAAGATGATGATCTTATCTTTTGGTTGGTTAGTAACCATCTTTTATACCACATTCATACTATATTTTTTATGATGACGATTGAATATATACGGGTCCATGACTGTAATGTTTTGTAACTTAACTTCATCCATGACGTTCGTTATACATACGTAGATACTGGGTGTATATATTATTTTATATGATAACTCTGTTATATATATGCGAGTATGTATATTCATGTGTATAACTGGTCGCTGGTGAATGGTGATAAATTAACATCCAGATACATGCGAGAGTACATATAGAAAAGCCAAAAGGTGATGATGATAAACCAGCAATGGTTTTTCTCTTGTTTTTGCTTTTGGATTGTTGTTGTTGTTGTTGTTGTTGTTGTTGTTAAAAAGAAGATAACCAACAATATGATGTATTCGTTTAAAGGTGATTTTGGTATTTTCTTATTCTTCCATTTCAAGTTTCAATTGCAATCTTTTCCATAGAGAGGTTTGCCGTTTTTTTTCTTTTTTTTTTCTTCTAATCAAACAACTTTTTTTTTGGGGTTTTGGTTGGGGTTTTAGAGTTTAGTTTGGTTTGAAAAGCGATAACCAACCAACCCAACAATATTATTTGTAGCTTGTGCATCAGCTAAGCTATAGCAGAGAGTAGTTATTCAAAAGTTAACTGTTGAGTTGATGATTTTGTAGTGTAGTTTGATTTGATCGTTCAGTTGTTTAGTAAGTATAAGTATAAGTACTAGAGTTAAGTAAGACCCTAAATAGACGTGACGGGACGAAAGAAATTAAACGAACGTAAATACTCGTTTCGTCAGTTTGACAATTTGCCTTAAATAGAAACGATTCGAAACGAGTAAAATTGTGTATGAGTATTGAGTAGAAACAAGTATAAATGTGTATAAAACGAGTAGAAACGATAAAATGTACGACCGCTACGGCACTATCCGTTTCGTCTCGTTTCGTCTATTTGACATTTAAACATATCGAAATTGAACGAACGTAAGAACACGTCCATTTAGGCTAGTTCTACGTACCACAGTACTATCGTATGTATCGTTTCGTTTCGTTTCGTCTCGTCACGTCTATTTAGGTTATAGCTTTAACCGTGTATAATAATTTATGCGATGAGTGAAGAGTTTTGATAACTTTAAGTTGTTAATACTAAAGAAATCGATTTGATATAAAATTTTTTTTTGTCGTTGTCGTAATCGTTGTTGTTTTATTATTTTATTTTTAATTTTTTTTTTTTTTAAATATACAATTACATAGAATAGAATCACATCAGTTCTTATGTACACATCGATAGTAGTATAGAAGGTTTGTTTGTATGTTTGCGTATTTTCAGAGAAAAATATAACTGAGATTAAATTTTTTATCGAATTTTGTTGTCTTGTATTTCTGTGTTATTTATGTATTTGTGCTGTATTGTGTATTGTGTGTTAAAAGAAAAATCATTTTTATTGCAATATTTTCTCGTTCATTCACTAGTTTGTAATTTTGTAATTTTTATTTTCTTCTTGCTGTTTTATTAATATCCACATACCTATACTCTATACACATAATACCCACTTAAATACGTCCGACTTTTTCTTTTACTTTACTTATTATTATTATTTTTTTTTTTTATGTACTACATAACTATATGTATTTGAAAAATTGAAAAAAAAAAAAATGTGTAAAAGAAGAAAAATGAATATCTATACTAATTTTTTTTTTTTTATTTTTCAATGCAGTAATAATAATGAATAATATGATGAAGAGAAAAATCTTAGCTTAGTTTTCAAATAATTTTCTATCATTTAATTACGAAAATTACATATTTATACATACGAGTATATTATAGAAAGTTTTTCTTTTTATTTTGTTATCATATTTTTTTAATTTAGTTCTGCATTGTTTTCTATATAATTTCATATTAAAGTGCAGTGTGTATTTTGTAGCACCATCATCATACCACTATAACAGTATATTATGCAGTATATCTATGCACATAAATTATATATTATGATTCCATCAAAATGAACAATAAAAAAACAAAAAACGTAACCGTACAGTAGAAAAAAAAAAATTTACAAGAAAATATCATAAAAGTCATCATCACATTTGATATTTGATTTTGATGTTTTGAATAATAATTTATAATGTGAAATCTATACTACATACTACATGAAATCTAAACTGTTGCAATGATCTATATAATAACATATAATAATGATCTTAAATGAAAAATAAAAATCAAAACAGTTAAAAATTCTGTGTGTATTAATATGTACTATTAAAAAATAATAGTGTTGTAAAACTTGAAAAGAATAAAAAACAAAAAAAAACAAAAAGTGCAATAAACTAAACTGGAATATAAAACAGGAGTTACATATCCAAATTATGTAGTAAGTTAGGTATACATATATGTATACTAATATACATACATAGATGTGTATATATTAGCCTATTTACAATATGTACATACTTACAATATACAATTTTTCATTTATTTAATTTTAAAACTAAGGAAAAATTTTTAACAAAAGTTTATTTCGTTTTTATTAAGTACACAATCATATGCTTTTACATGCTGCATATACGAAGTTTGTATATACATACATACACGGTATATCGTATATATGATGGTATCAGATTCATGTAAAGTTTGAACGTGTTAAAAAAAACTAAAACACACAAATGTTTATTACATACAATATACTTTTGTGCTTGTAACGTATATACATTATGTGTTGTATACAGAGTGTTATATGGTTATCATTTTAATGTGAAAATCAAACGTGAGATGAATTATGAATAATTTTTCTTTTCATTGATTTTTGAATAATTTTATTGTTGTTTCATTTAAATTTTATATACATATAGTATTGAATACACACATACACATGTACAATTTTATTATACTAGAATTTTTTACAGTTACTAATAAATATATTATGTATACAAAACAAAATATATATATGAATATTATAATACCCATAATATATGTACATGTTGGAAGTTGGAATATTATTTTATAGTGTCATATCACAAATCAAATAGTATATATAGCTAATAATAGTATTGATCGATCATATAATAGGCCAGGAAATGTATATACCGTCCACATATGTACATATATAATATAACGTTATGATGAATATCTTAATTATTTTATGAAAATCTATATAAAACATAAAACAAATTTAAATACGACAAAAATTATCTATTAATTATTATTTATTTAATTTGATTTAATTAAGAATTATATGTAGAAATTTACATACGAGTATATAAGATCGCACTAATTATATATAGTGTTGTACTTGAAATAGTTTTCATATGATGGGAAAATATCACATAAAATACAAAAACTTGATACATTAGTTTATTAGAAACAAAAAATTATTTTTAATTTTCTATATTTTGCATAGACACATTTTATAACGAATAACGTGCATGCGCATGTATGTATATATGCTGTGGTGTGGTGAACTGTATATACATTTTAAAAAAATATGATCGAATAATGATCATTACAAAATACATGAGAATATAGTACCTATATATTTTCTAACATATTTTATAACAAAACATCGAATATTCATAACAAAATAATAATAATCATAAGTATTCGAAAATAAATTTCATATGTTTGTCTATATCTATAATTTATACTGTATTTGTACATATATGTATAGTCTGAGATCATCGCATATGTTTAATAACGAAACGATCATAACAAGTATATGCATACATATATGTGTATGTACATATGTATATAATATTTAAAATTTGCGGATTCATAATCAATTTTAAAATGCAAAATTTATTACCTACCTAAAAACGAAAAAAAAAACGAAAAAAAAAATAAAATAAATTAAAATCAAATTTTTTTTTTTTTTTATATAAAATTTTTCAATTTTTCGTATTTTTGCTTTTTATTACATTTTTTTTTTTTTTTTTTGGTATTCGATTAAATAAAACAGTATGGTGTATAAAGTGGTACACTCATGTTATATATATGTATACAAGTCATAGACCAAAATAGAGAAATGAAATAGATGTTTAGCTACTTTCACTCTTTTGATTTTAATAAGATTTTATTTTTGTGTTTATTCACGATCTCATGTAGATCATAATATAATGCATATAGTAGCGGTATCAGTATATATATACGCATATATATACATATATGTAGATGTTGCTGTACCAACGTGATATTATACAATTCATTTATTCATATTCAAAAGTCTTAAATGTTAAAAGTAAAAAATTAAGATTTTTTTAATTTTACAAAATTTTCTAAAGAAAATCATTTTATTATGTATGTACCTATGTATTTATTTCTTATACAAATTAATTTGTATAATTGAATTTGGATTTGGATATAAAAATCGATGCAGGAAAGACAGCACACATATATTCATAAGCATTTAATAAAGTATTGATGTAGTGTATAGGTTATTCTATAAGAGACCGAAATAAAATAAAAAATTATACAAACTCTAAAATCCAAATCCAAACTCAAAGCCAAATAAATGGTCAAAACGAATCGATTCAAAACATTCAATACAAAAAATCGATTAAAATTTCAATTTGATACGATTATAAAATGGGATAAAAGATAACAAAAAAAAAAAAAAAAACAAAAAATAAAACCCGTTCCTTTATATAAATTATCGCGAAAAGACAGATTCAAAAACTAAAAAAATAAAGAAATAAGCAAACAAGAAAAGCTAACAACTAACCACCAGATAAATAGATATGTAATTCCAGCTTAGCGCATACATATATATGTAGGTGTGTATATGCGTATATCTATATGCATATATGTATACTTTCAATAAATGGTCCTTGCTTACCTTACAACATGCGATTATCCTAAAGGCATTTAATTAAATTGTTGTTGCTGTTGTTGTGTTTTTTAATTGCAAGTTTTTTATAAGAGGGATAGGCATAGCCATACTGATTAAATCTCTACACATTTACATCTCTACACACACATGAGAGTATATTTACAGTCCGTGATCAAAATGTTAGAACAAATTTTGTTGAAATAGAAATTCGAAAATTTGTAGGTATATAGGAATACTCATTTCTACATATACATATATGTAATGGATTTGTTAAGTGTCGTGTTTCATTTATTTTTCTATAGAAGGATTTTTAACAATTGCGCATGTAATAATTTAATTTTTCATTTGAATTTATACAAACTTAAATATACTATATTTCCTTGTATGATCATTATAACAGGATTTCCAAAGAGGATAATTTATGTAACAATTTGTTTATTTATATAGTTGGTTGGAGTGGTTGGACCCATCACTCATGTCCTTCATTGTTCATTGTGATTTATATGTGAAATACTTACATATTGTGCAAATTGCAAATTGTTGATATTAATTGAAAAATGCAAAAGGATTTTATATGAAAAATTTTGGAAATAACACATTGAATATTTTTTTTATTTTAATTTTAATTTATTACGACAGTAAATTGACGCTTCTCGCCCACACCACGACCCACCAGGACTTTTTGCGACAAACATTGAATATTGAATGATTATAGACATCCTATTTCGTTTTACGTAGACTGTAAATAAGTACAATGTCTGTATTTTTTTTATGAATTTTTCTTCAGTTTTATCCTTCAATTTCAGAGTTATATCTTTTTTGAATAAAAAAATTCGATTACCTAAAGAGCTAATTAAAGCTTTAAATCCTAAATTTATATTTAAAAAAAATTTTATTTTATTTATTTATTTTTTTAAATAAATATAGTATGTATATGAAAGTGTAGGCATTTGTTATATATTGAGATGCTTTTATTACTGTTTTTCTTTTTATGTTATTTAATAGCCTCACAGCCTCGAACTAGATTTCAATCTTTTTCTGTTCAACTTCCCAATAATAATAATAATAATAATAATAATAATAATAGTACGGTTCAGTTCACAGTCATAGTATTACTTTTATACAACCACCACCTCGTATAAGTATCTACTATTAATACACAATCATTTATAATGTATACAACGAGTACGATCAGATTTCTATGATATTTTTTTACCTCTACATATTTTATTTATTTTTTTTTTTTTGTTTATTTTTAAGGTGGTATTTATTGTACATATATGTATGTATGTATGTGTATGTTCCAAGCCTTGTACAAGACAAATTTATACTCTTGTATACATGGAATTATAAAGATAAGTTTATAAAAAGTAAAAATAATGAAAAAACAAAAAAAAAAAAGAAACAAAAACATCTTTTTTTTTTTGAAAATTATTTTTCTTGTATTTTCATTTTTTCTTTTTTTTTTTTTACAGAGTGTACAATATTTAATTAACTTGTCAAATTTACACCACCCTTCTTCATAGATACATTTTGTTTTTTTTTTTTTTTATGTAGATATATGTTGAGTATGTAGGTACATAATAATATGTTCCTTTGTAAGTACATATTTTAAAATTTTTCTTTTTTCTAAGATCTTCTAAGTAAAATCTAAAATTCAATATATGTACATATATATAAGTATGTATTTTCTTTTTTTAATTTTACGCACGAGTTTTATTTTTATCATATCTCTATAATAGACGTTGTTGTGTTGTCGTATATGTGTATGTCGTACATTACAATATCGTCATACCGAATTTAATTTAATTGAAGTAAAATGTGTTTTTATGGCATCTATAAATACGTGTAATATACTCTCGTATCTTTTTTTTTTCAGTTTTTGTTAAAAATTTCTTCCGATTTATCACTTACATATATATTTTTGTTTGATTTTAATTTTGTGGGGATTTTTTTTTTTTTTATTCTAAAATATTTTACAAGAAGTATAGCTATATAGTATATCTACCTTCCCTATATGTTTTCATATTATATAAATAAACTCCTCTCTGTATATATAATTGTGCAAGTATTTATATTTTTATACTATACCGTTGCTCAACTATATGTACATATATCAGCTGTTTCATATTTTTGATTCAGAAGAAAAAAATTAAAAAAAAAAAAATAGAAAAACAATTTTTCTTACATTTTCCGTAATTAATTTTTATCCATTTTTGTTCATTATTTTTGTATCGTTTCGTATATGTATTCGATCGATTGAGCGGAATGTATGTATTAATAAAATGATGTGTACATATATGTTTCCTGTCTACCATTTAAATACCATATACCATAATATATAATATCCATATGATGATGACTAAAATTGTAAAAAAAAAAAAATAAAAATAAATACTCATAAATAAAAAATCGACAATGCAACATTTTTATAAAGTGGTTTCAAGGTTTGATTACCTTAAATGTGTAACACCCTGTGCATAAAATAAAATAAAATAATAATCTGATGAAAGAATTACATATATATATATACCTACATACATTCATATTTATGTAGAGTGTACGAGTAAGTATGTACCTATGTATATAATCTATCTAAATAATATGTATGTATATTAAATGTGGAGCTAAAATTGAAAAATAACACTGTTTTATACTACCGTATATACTTACGAGTATATACTGTAAATTTTATACTACATACTCTATATCACACAATATATTATTCACATTACCCAATAATAATATACATTACATACATACATATAGTATATAATATAGGATTGTGTACATATATCATTTTACATACGTTAGATTTTATAATAACGTAACTATATACCACTAAAATTACAGCTCCATGTTTATATGTACATAGTTCCAGTTAATCGTTTTAATATTTATATGTTACTATATCAATATAAATGAATCTTGTATAAACTTCTAATATAAAAATATTTATAAATATCTACATAATAATATACTCGTTAAAATGTATCCATATATACTTACCTTCATGCATGCTACTTTAATAAAATGTATATACATATTTATATATGTACATATCCACCACATACGAGTATATGATTTGTATATCTTATGGTTCAGTGTTCATATAATTTCTGCTGTACATATTTTATAGTGGCGCTGGTGTTATGTTTTGATGTTCATATTTATACGAATTACTCTCTATATACAGAGGAAAAAAAAAATAATCCCAGCTGACCAAGTGAACTCATATAGTGAATTCATTCTGAATTCATTTCATCAAAGTGATTCTTCACGTGAACGTTCACAGTGAATCATTAGTGAAGATATTTTATTTCAAAAATTTTTACGCTATAGCTGGTCATATACTGAATTCACTTATTGAACTCAATTTTGAAATCACTTACTGAACATTTAATGAAAACACGAAATGAATTCATATTGAATGCAGTTTGTGAAGGTAAAATACCATTCACAATGTGAGTAATCAATGAATCCCGGCTCTAATTATTATATTCCTACTTTTCGTTTTGATTTTTCTGAATAATTTAAACAAAAACTCTTTAATCACTTAATAATATTAATCACTTCGTTATTATTTATTTATTTTACTTTTTATTTTTAATAAACTAATAGTACACAGAATTTATAACACTTGCGTATTCCTTATTCTTAGACTCAAATAACTACATTTTATATCGCTTCAGTTTACAAATTAGTACATGAAAAAGAAATACAAAATTTCACTTTACGTTCACTAAGTGATTCCATAGTGTTAGGCTTTGTGAATCGCAACCATTTTACAAAGATAAAACGAATGAATTCGTCTAATCGTCTAATTCTTCATTCGTTTACATAAATCGTCATTCATCAAATGAATTTTATATGAATATAATTCATATTTCAATCACTTGGTGTATTCATAATGTACCCATATTTTTGAATAATTCACTTATTTTTCATTTCGTGTTTTCAAAATGAATAAGAGAAAAATTATTCAGTTCGTGAAGATTTTTGGCATTCACTATGAATTCACTGTGAACCTAGTTCACTGAATGGTCAGCTGGGATAAAATAAAATCCAGGTGTGTATTAGTGTGTGTGTATCTTCAAAAAATGAAAAAAAAAATCGCCACCTTGTTAGCTGTCTATAAACTATTAACTATAAGAAAGCTATTATAAAGGTAACTAACTCCAAATATGTATGTACATACTATGTGAATTTGTGGATACTGTGTTGCACATGTTTTCCATTTAAACTCGAATTGAATTTATATTCACTTCTTCTTCAGTTTTAGCTTTTAGCTATTGTACCGTATATATGTACGTACAATCGTACGTATGTGCATTTAGGTGTTAATATTTTTGATTTGCTATGAAATATACTGTTTTGTTGTTGTTTGCATTTTTATTTTATGTACATACTTACGTACATATCATACGTAATGTTTATAATTATTATGATTTTTTTTTCTTGTTTTTTTGTATTCTACAATGCTATTCGCGTTCCTAACAGTAATTTATTAATAATGAAACTTTTTCTTTACGTTACTGATTTTTGTTAGATTTATTGACTTTTCTTATACAAAACAGCTACATTTATATAGCTATTACATACTTTCTGAAATCCATATTAGTCAAATCATTTACATATATACATACATATAGGCTTATATAGGCCTAGTATTACAAATTGTATTTAAAAAAAAAACGCACATACATATATAATCGTACAAATTGTATATACATATACTTACTTTCTGTGTACATATACGAGTATCTCTACATATTTTAAGACTCTCTTTTACTTTACGATCATATGCATACGTTACATATCATATACCGCACAGATACTATATGTACATACGTACTTTCCTTCAAGCTTCAACCGATTTACTCGTATAATGCATAAACATTTTTATTTATTTACTTTTTTTTTGGTTTCTGGGTTATTCAAAAAATTATGAAAGATAGAACGTGCAAAAATTTTTATTTTTCCGCCCTTATTCAATTTGCTAATCACGCATCATCGTTTCGTTTCTTTTTCTTGCTTTGTTTAAAAAAACGAAAAAAATTTTATTTTTTTCATTTTTCATTTCTATCGTTTCGACACTCTAAAAATCATCCATCCGGTCAATAATTTTTTAAAAAATGCTATGCCTCGTATACTCGTACGATCGGCGATTATACACCAATGGTTTCAAATAAAATTTCGAAAATATTTGGAATTCGGTATTTAGGTAATGCCAAGGTATGCAATACCACACCATGTACTTATACATTATCTATAGATAAAAATATAAAAAATTATTATCCTTGAAAATTGAATAAATAAAAAAAGTGTATTTTTTAATTTATATTTCCGTCTGTATTTTTTGTTTTCTTCTCTTTTCTTCTCTTTCAGTAAAATTTCCATATACGGAATTATTTGTTGCTATGAGGCCGATCTTGAAATTGGAATTTACACATAAATATAAATGTATACAGCATAATGACATCGAAATATGATCGTATAAAATCTGAATGTAAACGTAAAAATATCCTTTGGGAAGATATTGATTTTCCAGCTACACAATCTTCAGTATTCTATTATCAGACACCACCATTTACATTTCAATGGAAACGATTATCAGAAATTGCCGGTAATGGAAAATTCATAAATGAAAATGAAAATTTCGATATTGTATTAGGGAAGATGGGTGATCGTTGGCTAGTATCATGTCTAGGAGTTTTATATTCATTAAAAAATTTATTTTATCGAGTCGTACCAGCAGATCAAAGTATCGATAATTCATATGGAGTATTTCGATTTAGATTATGGTGGTGCGGTGAATGGGTAGAAGTTCTGGTTGACGATAGACTGCCAACAATAAATGGAAAACTAGCATTTTTACAACCGCATAAATCGAATTGTTTCTGGGCATCATTACTAGAAAAAGCGGTTGCAAAGTGAGTATATAAGTATGTAGAATTTTTGATGATCAGATGAAGATATTTGAATTTTTAAATTTTTTTTAGACTTCATGGATCATATGAAGCTCTTAAGTATGGAACAAGATCAGATGGTTTAAGTGATTTCCTTGGTGGAATTGTCGAAAGTGTTTTGATTAAAAATGGAAATGATCCAATACGACCAACACAGCTTAAATCCTATCTAGATACAACCTGCATTGTTACATGCATCTCTACAAAAGGAAGTAATGGTCAATATAAAACTTTTAATGATCGCCTTCCAAATGGAATCAGCACCAATGTGAACTACAGACTATGCTCTTTGGATAAGGTAAATTTTAGAAAAAATAAAATGCATTCAGTATCTGTTTAATTATTTTTTTTTTCAATTTATTTCTTAATTTCTATAGGTCGAAACCTTACTGGGTGACTGCGTTCAGCTGGTTAGAATTAAAGATCCTTTAATATCTGTTACGTTCGAATCACAAATGAGTTATAACGGAGAATGGTCGGCAACATCTCAGTCTTGGGAAAGAGTTTCAGTACAAGAAAGAGATCGTTTATTAGGACAATTGGATGTCGGTGAATTCTGGTATGCGCGATTAAAAATAAAATTATCGAAAACTTTGATAATAGTAATTATTGTTTTTGTTTTTTCTCATTACTCGAAAGGATGCCTTTCGTCTCATTAATCCAAACGTTTACATACTTGGAGTGTATTCATTTAGATGCAGATACAGCTAAAGATGAAATTTCTTTAATTGATCGCTCAAAAAAATGGCAAATGAAAATGTACCAGGGTAACTGGAGGAAGGGTGTTACAGCTGGTGGATGTCGCAATCATGATTCATTTCATATAAATCCTCAACTTTTATTGACCATTCAAGAAAAAGAGACTGTAATCGTTGCATTGAATCAGCACACATGTGTTGAACCTAAAGTAATCGGATTCACAATTTACAAACTGAATAATGGTAAATTATTAAATTAATGTTAGCAATTTACATACATAAATGTACATCAATCATCTACTATAATTTTTCATTTAAATTTTCGTTCATATTTCAGTTAAAACAAAATTAACAGAATGCTTACCAAAGGGCTTCTTTAAGAGTCAAGTTAGCTACATAAATTCTGATTACGGTAATACTAGACATGTTAGTCGTCGATGTAATTTTGATCCAGGACGTTATCTTCTTATGGCCACAACATATGAACCTGGCGAAGAATCATCGTTCACAATTCGAATTTTAGGAAATTCTATAAAATTATCACAACTAGAAACACAAACGATGATGTTATTGAATCCATTTCCACCGTTAAGTTTGAGCAACGAATCTGATACATTGAAGGCGAAAAAATGTCAATATGAACCAGTATTCATGCAATTAGCTGATGAAAATAAGTAAAAAAGACAACAAAAAAATTAACAAACATGTACATAATATGCATTAAATGCAATTTGAAATTGTTCTGTTTTGTTTTTCTGTGATTACTTTACAGGACGATTAATTGTTTTGAATTACAAGAACTTTTAGAAGCGTGTCTTCCAAATGATTATATAAAGGGCTGTGCAAGTTTGGATATATGTAGACAAGTTATATCATTACAGGATAAAATTGGAACTGGTCGAATTAATTTCGTACAATTTAAAACATTTATGGTTAATTTAAAGGCATGGCAGGGTATATTTAAAATATATACAAAAGAAAAAGCCGGCGTATTGAGAGCTGAACGTTTACGTGACGCACTTTGTGATGTAGGTTTTCAATTAAATACCGAAATAATGACAATTCTAATGCAAAGATATATACGAAAAGATGGTACATTAAGATTAAGTGATTTCACATCAGCTGTACTTCATTTAGCCACAATATTTGGTTAGTTTTTTTTTTATTAAATGAGTATACAAAAATTTTAATTTTTCAATAATTGTTTGTTTTTGTCTTTTATACAGAAATATTCCAGAAAAAAGATCATGATCAAGATAATGTTATTAAAATTGAAATGTCTGATTGGATTAAATCCGTATTAAAATGTTAATTAATTAATTAAATAAAAATTAATTGTAAATTTTATTTATGAATAAAATACAGAAAAAGTTAAAAACAAAAAAAAAAAATTATAGAAAATAAACATAAAAAATCACATGCTTAAATTTCATTATTATAAAGAATTATTAAAAAAAAAAAATAAAGATTAAAAATGTTTTTTAAAAAATTGTATGTAAGATATCACTGTTGTTTTCCATCAAAACATAAATTGCAGTCAGCCAATGAGGTACATTCTCATTCCATAATTGCTCGTTTTTTTGTTTTTTTTTACATGAATACAACCACAACTGTTGGTAGAAGCTACTTAGGTGGTAACGTGGTAACTTCATTCAACACCACCTCATTATATAGTTGATACAGGATACCAATTCAATGATCATTTTTGATGCTAAGAATTATGAATTATAAGTCGAAATGATTAACTATAACATCTTCATTCTAACTTCATTTAAATGAGGTTGAATGAAGTTTCAGAATCAGAAACTTCATTCACCAGCGAATGATGGTGAAATGGAAATTTCCAGTGGTGAAAAAAATATGACATCAAAAATCATACGATGTACAGATTATAATCATCTAAATTCACACAGTGAAAAACTAAAATTGACGATAATATCGTAACCACAATTCGGTTTCCAAATCGACAACGATTTTTCAGTTGTCAAAATTTATCGTCTACGTACTACATAATCAAGTTGCCTTAAAATTCAGCAGAAAATCGTTGTCGATTTTATCGCCGGACGCTATACTTAAAACAATTTGCTAATTTTGACGCCAAACGCCGTGAAATGTCAATTTATATATTTTATTAAAACTTATTTTTGAATGGTTTTTAGTTGATGTGTTCTAAAAAAAAAATAAATAAAAAAATAATATAATAAAAAATAATAAGGAACAAAATATTAAAATGAGTTTTACAATATTTGCAATAAATTAAGAAACATTATCTATTATCTACGTTGACGCTGAATTATGTGTGCACAAATGAATTTCGCTAGGCGTAGTTCCTTGTCGATAAATTCTGACAACTGAAAAATCGTTGTCGTTTTTCGTTGTCGATTTGGAAGCCGAATTGTGGTTACGTTATGAGAATTAAAAATTTACACATGTAAACTTTGGGGGTTTTTGAATGATCGTTCACACGAATTGAAAACGAAAAAACTGAAAAACCGATTATTGAAACAGTGAAGTGTTCACAAAAGAAATTATTGATTTTATTTTATTTTGTTTATTCACAAGTTTATGTTAAGTTTTGTTTTTATTTAATTTTTTCGAATTTTATCATGTTTAAAAATTGGTTGTCATTCAAATTCAATTTCAGAACATTTTTTTTAATGAAAATTTAATTTTTATTTTTTAATAAAAAAAAAAAAACCCAGTTTGATCATCAAATCAATAATTACAGAAAGTCAGTCAATAATTTTAGCAATAATCATTCATTTTTGACAATCAATTGACGATCATTATTTGATATTTCATCAAGACTCTACTGCACTTTTCATGTACGTTCAATGGGCCGGGCCCTATGCTGACAGTCGTATTTTCTCTTACGTGAGACGAGACTTGGAAGTTGGTATGCTGACAGTCGTATTTACTTCAAATCTCGATTCAATACGACAAGACAACAGTCGTATCTTGTATGCTGTATCTTATAATAACACTCGTCATATACCAAAATCCACTGAGAAAAAATGTTAGGTAAAGTGGGTTTAAATTGTGAATAACTCTGTCAATTACTGGCGGGGAGAAAAAAAATATCAAAAATTCAAAATGAATAAAATATCTCAATTTTATCTTCCTTACGAATAAGAATTTATTTACGGTTGTTATTTTTCTATTTTTATATATATATTTTATTATTATTTTTATAATTATTATTATTATTATTATTATTATTTTTATTAAATGTTCTAAAGCAGCTAAAATCAAATTAAAAAATCAAAGCTTTTTTTTTTCTTCAAAAAAAAAAAAAAACAAAATCATTCTTTTTTTTTTGCAGCAGCTGTTGTTCCTTTTTTATTTTTCATTGGTTGTTAAATACAAAATTAATTTTTAATCATTTTGTTTTTGTTGTTTCTGTTTGTTTTTTCTTTTTTTTTACTTTTTTCATGATGTTTGTTTGTTTTTTGTTGATAATATTTTACTTTCAATAATTTATTTTACTCTGTTCTTTTCTCTAAAACTCTGTTCTAATATGAAATGTAAAATTTTATATGTTTTATGTTTGTTATATTATTGATAATGATGATGATTTTTTTTTTTAATTTTTTTTAATTTTTTTTTTTGAAACATTTTTCTTAACTAATTTTTATTCTTTCGTTTATTATACATATATATATTTTTTTATTTTAATTTAATTTTTAATTATGTAATTTTTATATTTTAACTTTTATTTTAATTAAATTTTTTTTTAATATTTAATTTTCGTTATTGAAATAGTATATAATGTAAGTATAATTTACATAATATACCATATCTCCACAATAATACAAATTTTTCTTATTACATTTACTTTCTTGCATATAAATATTTATTTTATTTTATTTTTTTAAATTTTTATTTACTTATTATTTTTTTCTTTTCTGTTTTCTGTTTTTTTTTTTGCATGTTTAATATGATGTTACATAAAAGTATGTAAATTAATCTCTTAAAGAAATTTCGTCGTTTTCAATTTTTTTTTTGTTTGTTTTCTTCTTATTCTTTTCTAAATAAATTTTTTATTACAATTTTTTTTTTTTATTAATTAATTAATTTGAAATAAAAATATGTATATACTCATGCATATGTAGAAGAAAAAAAAAATGTTTTTTTCTTTTTTTTTTTTTTTGTTTTAATTTTGTTTATTTGTTTGTTTGCTTTTATGAATTTTGTTTCGTTAATATTTATTTTATGTGTATTCTGCCACATAATAAATATACTGAACGAACATAATTAAGTATGTATTTAAAGTTTAAAAAAATAATGAAAATGAAAGAATGCTGTTACCAAAACAAAAAAAAAAATCATACAAATTTCAATACAATAATACAATATAAGATTATACACACATACAATATATGTATTTTCAATAATAATTTATTCATTTCATTTCATTTCATTTCATTTCATTGATTTTAATTTGTTGTTTTAAAGATTTATTTTCAATTAATTTATTTTAAAATTTATAAATCCAATCACGTATTGTATATATATTATATACATACAACGTTATTATTACATTATATAGTATATATGTACATACTTTTATATGTTACGTTAACGTTAACGTTGCAAATTACATATATGTACATTTATAATGAAGTATATTTTATTTTCATATTTTTTTTTTTTTTTTCATTTACATACATATACATAATTTATTTATAACGATATTATTTATATTTATTATTTTTTATTTTTTTTTTTTATTTTTTCTTTTATTACTATTAAATTATTTGATTTTTATACATTTTATAATCGTTATTATTTTTGTGTTCGTTCATTTATTCAATATTTTTGTTTGTTATTTATTAGGTTTTGTTTTATTGAATTAAAATAAACAAACAAACAAATAAACGAAAAACAAAAACAACAAAAAAAACAAAAAAAAAAAGAATTAAAGAAAATATTTTAATAAATTAAAAATCATATACAGTGTGTGTGTGTGTGTACATACGAATTATATGACTGGAATTTATAATCAAAATTTATTATAAAAATCCAAAACGAAAAGCAAACAGGAAAAACAAATATTTCGTTTTTTTTTGTTTTTTCATTTTCATTTTGATAAAAACACACAAGAGAGAAAAAAAAATTACAAACGAAAAATTCAGCAACATATAAGAAGGTATGTATCTGCATTACAACAATATTGTGAATGAGAATAATATATTTTTTTTTTTGTTGCAAAATTAATGAATATGAAGGAAGAGGAAGAGTAATAAAATAATGAATGTTCATATGTACATTTATATAGAAAATGAAGAATTACGTGCGAATATTTTAAGTTTTCATTTTTATTTTTTTTCAGTTCTTCACTTAACACCTCTTCGTCTTCGTCATCATCATCATCATCATCACTATCATACAAATGTGAATATTTTCATTACAATTTACGGTAATGAGTGAATTAATTAAATTATCGAAAATATTTAAGCAATCATTTCATTTGATCAGAGTTTGTAATTCATTACAACACTGTACTATTGACTACCATAATCTTCTTCTATCATTCACATAATCTAAAAATAGTACTAGAGATATTTTTCAATTTTCTTCTTTTCAATACAATTTGTTTATAATTTTTTTCATTTATTTTTTACAAAAAAAAAAAAAAACAAATGAAAATATGAATTCGTAATAATACGAATTTTAAAATCACCATACCCCACTCATCAAACAATTTGAACAATTTTCTCATCATTCTGTGTACTTTTGAATTGGATTGGAATTTCACTTTTGCAAATGGATTCTAATATTGTAAGTGCACGCAAACACAAAAATAACATGTATTTTTCACAAAAACAACTCGTCCTTTATCGTTTTATTGAAATTGTATTTTGCATAGTTTTCGTTGTTGTGACACGTACATATGTACATGTCAAAATAGTCGATGATGATCGATGACTGATGACGGTGTTTCAATTCAAGAAAAATAAAATGAAATTCTTTGAAATAAAATATTTTTTCCTTCTCCAACAAATTTGGTAGAGCGGAAAACACAACAATAATATGTAAGTAATACAAAACAATCAAAATCAAAAAATTAACCACAAAATTACAAATAAAAATGTAAAAAATGAGAAACTTGATGACTGAAAGGAAAATGAAAAGTAAAAATAAAATATTACAAATAAATGAATTAGAAAAAGTAAATAAAAAGACAAAAAAAAAATTTTTTTTTCAGAAAAAAAAAAAATATTTTTATTATAATTATATATAATATATATATATTTTTTAATATTTATATTTATATAAATTGTATATATGAAAAATGAGTATAAGAAAAAAGTTTTACATTTATGTATACATATAATGCTAAAATATATATATGTATGTATATAAAAAAAAAATTATTTATTTTATTATGCTGTTGTTGTTTGTAATACATGATGTGTATTTTTTGTGTGTATTGTATATTATCAATATAAATGTAAATGTAATATGTATAATTATAATAATAAAATACAATATTGCTATTATTATTATTAATATTATTATAATTATTTTATTAGCATTATCGTCATTGTTATTATAATTATTATTATTACTATCATTATTATTTCTTTCAATTATTATTTATTTATTTATTTATTTTCATTTATATATGTAATTTCAAATATTTTAATAATTAATTATATAAAGGGAGAGAGAAAGAAATACATACAATAAAAATAAAAATAAAAATAAAATCAAATATTAAAAAAAAATCCTCTAATATAATTAATGTTTTTATATATATGTATATATGTGTATGTGTGTGATTTTTTTTCTTTTTGTTTCATTTCTCGTTTTATTTTATTTTTTTTTTTTATTTTTATATATATGTATATGTTTTTTTTTTTCATTTTTTAATTATTTAATTAATACAATAATAAGCTAAATACAATTAATTAATTATAATTAATTAATGAATATAATATATATGTATATATATAAATTTTTTTTTTATTTATATGCGCGAAAAATGTATAATATATAATACGATTTTTTTTTTATATTTTATTTTTAATTTTATTTTCATTTATTTATTTTTTTTTTTTCATTGAAAATTATGTAAATTTTTTTTTTAATTTTTTATAATTTTGTTTTACTTTTTACTTGCACTTTTTCTTTTTTTTTATTTTTATTTTTTATCATTTTCGTTTTTTTTTTATAATTATAATATAATAATAATAATAATAATAATAATATATAATATAGCAATAATAACTTTTTCTTAAATTAATTATTAAATTTCTTTTTTTTATTATTATTATTATTATTATTATGATTATTCGTTATATTTATATTTTATTTTATTCTTTTTTTCTTTCTTTTATTTTTTTCTTCTCATTTTTTTTTCATTCTTTCTTTCTTTTCCCTTTTACTATTCTCGGTGTACAAATAATGTTTGATTTATTTATTTTTTTATTTTTTATTTTTTTAAAAATTGTATTTTCTCTTTCTTTTTTTTAATTTATTTAAATTTTTATTTTTGTTTGTTCCACTTACAAATTCATTATATTATAATTATTATTTTTTTTTTAATTATTTATAAATTTATGTATGTATGTATAATGTATTTATAAATTTTCTTTCATTTATGTTTCTTACTAAAATGTTGTGTATAATTTTATAATATATATAATTTATTTTTTTTTTTTTTAATAATTAATATTTATTATTACAATGTATTTATTTATGTTGTTTTTTTTTGTTTTTTGTTAATTTCATTACATTTATATTAATATATTTTATTGATTTTTATAATTTTGTTTTTATAATTTTTTTTTATGTTCTTTTAAACACTTAAATACATTACAAATTTATATATAAAATTTTTTTTTTCATTTTTATTTATAATTTTTTTATTTTTTTTTTTTTTTGTAAAAAAGCAATTTTCTAAATTTAAAAAAAAAAACAACAAACAAACAAAAAGGAATAAAAAAAAAACAATTATAAGCTATGAAACATTTAAAAAAAGAGTATTTATTTCAATTATATTTATTTTTATTCTTTTGTCATTTTTATTTCTTTAATTTTTTTTTTTGTTTTAATTAAAATTTTTATCTAAATGTACATAAATATGTGATGTATGTATGTATGTAGACATTTTATGTGAATTATTCCAGTTTCATGAAAAATAGGCAACAGATTCATTATGAAATGTTTTTGAGGGAGAATGACTCCATTGAATCCAATATTTATATTCAATTCTGATTCTTTGTGTAATTCAATGGGGAATTCATTTAGATTACAAAATTTAGAATTTAATTCTGTTTGACTGTTAATTCAAACAGATCTTGGAGTATCTAATGCAGATAAGACAGAACGATAGAATCTGTAATGATGGAATCGATCTATTTTGACAAATGCTAATGCCAAAAAATCACCATAAAAATTGAAAAATATGAAATTTTAATGGTAAAATCGATTCAGAATCAGAAGAATAATCGATTTGTATTCGGAATACATATTCAATTTTGGAAATAAACTGAGTGGGATGGGATATACGCATGATCTAATAAATAATTATATACATATATATATTTTTTTTTTTTTGCATACAAAAATATGTATAACTTTTCTTTGTTTTTTGTTGTTTTTTTTTTTTCAAAAAAAACAGAAAGAAAAGGTACCAAATTATGATGATGATTATGATTAACTCTACTACTCAATATAATCCGATGTGATGTACATACAGTATAAACATTTTTTTCTGATCTTCTCTACGTATCTAATTTTTGTAAATGATGTATTGTTTTTGTTGTTATTATTGTTGTTATTTTTACCGTTCTTCAAAAATTCTTACAATTATAAAATTATTTTATTAAATTTTAATTTAATTTTTAATTTTTTTTTTTTTGTTTTTGTTCATTTTTTTTTTTAAAAAAACTTTTTGTAAAAAAAAGTTATTTATTAAATTTCATTTAAAAAATTTTATCTAATTTTATTTATAAAATAATAAAAAAAAAAAAAAATAATCGCTACGAAAAAAAAAATTTATATTCTTTTTCCTAAACATTTTTTTTACTACTTTCCTTCCTTTCTTTCTTTTGTTTCTTTTTTTTTTTTATGGGAGGAAGAAAATCTAAAACATAAAATTTATGTAGAAAATCTTCTTTAGAAGATCATCTATATAGAAACCAAGTTTTCCTTTTCTTTTTTTGTTTATTGAGATTTTATATTTTCTCTCATTTTTTTTTTGTCATTCTTTCTCTTTTAAAACTTTACAATTTTGTTTTGTTTGTTTGTTTTTTTTTTTCTTTTGTAGAATTTTTATTCATAATTTTATTTTTTTTTTTTTTTTTGTAAAAAAATTTTAAAATATTGTTGATAATTTGTTCGCAATAAAAAAAAATTTGATCTAATAATAATAATAATTTTCACATGCATTATTTTTATATAACATGTGTGAATATTTTCTATAATTTGCAGCATTTATACTCCACACTCCATTCATAATAAATGGAAGAAAAATAAAACATCTAAGTTTATATAAATGTATAATGTAAATGTGAACACGACGCCGTAAGTAAAAGAAAAAATAAAATAAAATAAAAAATATTACACTACATTAAATATATGTAAACGCTTGCAGTCAAAAAAAAAAAAAAAAAACCACAAAAAAGAACAAAAAATACAGACTTTTGTATATGTAAAAAATTTCTACCTACACATAAATGTAGAAATAAAAATATAAAGTAATAAAAACACGAAAAAAACTTCTCAAAAAAAAGAAAAAGAAATGACTAAATGCTTATATTGGCGATGCTGTTGCTTTTACTTTTATTGAAGTAGCAGCTTTTAGCTTTAGCTGTAGCCGTAAATTACGTTTTGTTTTTTACGTTGTCATTTTAGATTTTTCTTATTCGTAATTGTTTTTTTATTTTTCTTGGGTATTATTTTTTTTTATTTTTTAAAAAAAATTACATTCATACTTAGAATGTTTCGAAGACGTTCTGATAAATTTGATTTTTTTTTTTTGATCGATTAAAAAAAGTTGTTTTTCTTTTTTTTTTTGTGGTTCTTTTTTTAATCATTTTTTGATTGAGCAGTTTTCTTTGTTTTTTCATTTAATTTTTCATTTTTATGATTTTTTCTTTTTTTTTTTTTTAATTGATGAATACAATTTTAATTCTTTGTATATTTGAATAATTATACAATGATATTTTTTAATAAAAAAAAAAAATTTTTGATTCATTTTTTTGTTTTCTTTCGTTTTTTTTTTGTTTTTTTTTTTTGAATAGAATACTTGGAATTGGAACACAATAACAAAAGAAAAATTACAAAAATAAAAGACAAATAAAAATAAAAACCAAATAAAAAATAATTAAATAAAAAAGAAAATAAAAATAAAAATAAAAATAAAAAGAAAACGATCAAATTTATAAAATCATTTTCCATATCATTTTATTTATGTATATTTTTGTATATATATATATATAATATAATATAATAGATATTTGCATGTATTTTTATTGTATAATACGAGTATATTATAAAAGGTATAATGTATATATAAGTATTGCAATTTACAATAATTACGATTTTATTTATTTATTTTTGTTTTTTTTTTTCAAATATATCTTACAATATTTTTTGTCTTAGAAAACAAAAAAAAATAATAATAATTAAAATATAATATAATAAAATAAGGAAAAATCAAACACAAAATTATTACATACACAATTTATTTTTTCTTCATTTTTTTTTTTCTAGATAAAATATATGTAATAAAATTATAAACGAAAAAACGAATAAAACAACAAAAAAAAAAACAATGTTTCACACTAACTTAATAGCTTAAAAAATAAAAACGCCGATAATTTAATTAAAAAAAAAAAAAAAAATAATATGAAAAACAAAATAAACAAACTAAAAAAAAAGAATGAAACAAAATAATGTCGAAAATGAAAATTGGGGGAAATATTCAAAAAATTGAAATGTTCCAGCAGTAGTGTGATAATGAATGGTGATTGTTTGTGTTCATTAAAATGCATATAAATTATTTCTAAAAAAAACAAACAAACAAACAAATACAAGCATATATTTATGTATGTATGTATGTATGTACGTATGTATACAAAAATAATATAAGGTGGTGGTGGTATCATATTTATGTACGAGTATGTAAATGTATAAATAATGTGTAAATGATATTATGATATTATGTACTTGTATATGATTTGTTTTTATTAATTTTTTTTTTTTTGTTATTCAATTTCGTTTTTTCGTTTATTTTTTTTTATTTATTTTATTTTTTATTTTTTTAATAATGCCTATATACGCTTAATAAAAAGATTAATAAAGATTTGCACACACTTATTTAAAATTGGGTTGGTTGTGTTGTTGGTGATGTCGGGTTTTTTTTTTTTGTCACATTTTATCATAATGTTGTTGTCGTTTTTTTCTCTTGTTTATTTTTGTTTTTTTAATTTTTATTAAATTTTTATATTATTATTATGTATTATTATTATTTTATATGAATATATATATAAAAAAAAAAAGATGAGAAAATATTCTCAGATTTGTTTTCTTTTTTTGTTTTTCATTTGTTTTTTTACATAATCGTCGTTTTTTGATGTTAATATAATAATATGTATATGTAATAATTTTTTATTTTTTTATTTTAATAATAAACGTTTTATATAATCGCTAAACTAATTTATGTGTAAGTTGTGTTTTTTTTTTTTGTATTTCTCTGTTGTTCTTTTTCTTTTTAATATATATATATATATCATTTGTTTTTGTTGTTGTTATTATTATTTTGTTTTAAATTCTTTTTTTTATCATTATTTTTATATATAATATATATAATATAAAAAAATTTTTTTGTCGGTTTTTTTTTTTTAATTTTAATGAAGATTGTTCTGATTTTTTTTTTTTTTGTTTAATTTTTTTATATAATAAAATTGTGCTGCTTTCTGTTGATGATGCGATTCCACACACATATTCTCTCTCTCTCTCTCTGTCTGTCTCTCTGTCTTTCTCCCTGTTATTTATTTATGATGTAATGCTTAGAGGATAAATTTGATGTTAATAATGGTGGTGGATCGTTGATGTTTTTGATGTTTTTGATGTTCGAATTTATTTAGCTTCTTCTTTCTCTTTGTTTTCTTCTGTCTTCTCTTTTTCGTCAGACTATATTGAAGAATTAAATAAAAACAAGCAAAAATAAAAAAATTTATAAATTATGAGAGGCAGAGGCACAATTAACAAATATTATTATCGAATTGATCCAATTTGAACGTAAAAATTATCTTACTTTATCTTTTTCCAATTCTTTTTCAGCTTTTTCAGTTTCATTCTCTTGTTCTGTTGATTTTTCTGGTTCACCTTCTTTGCCTTCCTTGGCTTCAGGACTACACATGAGTACAAAAGAAAAAAAAAATAAATATATGAAAAAAAAAACAACAACAAAACAAATGAATGACAAAATAAATAGTAAAAATTTATTATTTTCAATTAATTAATTTTCATTCGCTTACTCTGGTTTTGGTAGATGAGCATTTAAATCCAATTTTGTGCAAATTTCATCCCAATCTGGGAAGCATCTTTCTTTCATTCTTGATACATGACCAACTAAATTTGGGCATTTATCAGTCATAAAATCACGTAACGGATATGGTACATCCTTCGATAAGTAATGTAATTGCGATAGGACGGCAAATGCTACAACATCTAATGTTGTCGGTTCATCACCGAAAAAGAACGGTTTCTGTCCCAATGTATTACTCAATACTTTTAAATCATGTTCACCGAATTCTTCAATTTCTTCAGCACAATGCACTCCGATACCATGAGCTTTCAGTTTTTTTGAACCCTGGAACCACTGTCCATGTGAAAAAATTTTTCAAAAAAAAATACGAACGAAAACAAAACAAAACAAAAAACTAACTAACAGAAAAGAGTGATGATAAAATCAACATAATAACAAGCCTCCATCCGACAGTGGGGCTAATGAAATGGATTGTTGCACTCATTTTTTGCATAGGTATGGTACACTTATTGTAATTTTATTATCTGAATTTTATTTTACATATGTATTTTTATTTTTATTTTTTTTTTTTTTGTTATTGAAAATTTGAGAATTTATCACGTGCAATTTGGTGCTTAGTGAAACACAAATCGTGTCTCACAAATTGTGAGATCGTGTACAACAAATTATTACAGAGATAAAAGAAGAAGTTTGGGTTTTGAAAATTAAACCAGAAAAAAAAAACAAATAAATAAATAAATAAAAATTCTTAACCAAGAAAATAAATCAAAAATCACAACGGAACAAAATAACAACAAAAACGACCAAAAAGAAACATGAAATAGGGTGAGAACCGAATCAAACTCAAACCAATCCAAAAAACAAAAAAAAACAATACCAAATACCAAATAAAATAAAAAATTTTTTTTTTTTTTTTCAAAAAAATAATACAAACCTTTCTTCCAAATGCTATTTTAAAGAAGAAATTTAAAATTAAATTTGGCACACGCAAACCCAATGCATGCTGTAAATTAACTTTATATCCCTTCAATACAAAATCTGGATATTTAGCTCTCCACCAGAATAATATCCAAATGAAATGATTTTCCAGCATTGATGTCATTGCATATGAGACATTTTTTTGTTCTAATGTTAATCCAGCATCCAAATCTTTATCATATTTAGCTGATAATTCCTTAATAATGATTGCTGAATCAGCTATCTCTTCACCATTTAATTCAATAAATGGTAATTGCCCTTTTTTCGAACGGAACCTCATCTTATGATCAACATTCTATAAAATTTTTTGAAAAATGACAAGAAAAAAAGAAAATAAACAAAATAAAAATTAAAATAAAATGAAATAAACATTATTTTTTTTTTTTTTGTTTTTTTGTGGTTGACAGAAAATAATATGAAAAAAGAAAAAAACATCGGACGACATCGATTGAAAGATTTTAATTTGATTATTCTTCGATTTGATTTTGAAAACTTTTAAAAGTTTTTACAAAATTGGTAAACTAAAAATAAAAGTAGATACTGTTGTACAAGGCGAGGGAGGAATGACTCTTTTTTTTAAAAAACAAAACACAAAAAAAAAAGTTTTCATAAACATAATTACATATTAGGTAGGTTTTAGAGGAAAGCAAAAAATACCAAGAAAAATTTCCAAAAAAAAAAAAAAAAAAAAAATTTATATTCATGTGTGAGACAATAAAAATATCGAGCAGACAATTTTTTTTTTTGCTCATTTTCATTTTTCTTTCCTTCTTTTTTTTTTTTAACACACAAGGAAAAAAAGGAAGGAAATTTCGATGAGTCAATGATTATTTCCAGTACTGTTCTATAAAAAAAAAAAAAAAAAATTATATAGACAGAGAATATGTACCATGTCATGTATTGGGTAGATATACATAAATTTATTTATGTAAGTATATATGTACATATATATTTTTTTTTTAACAAACAAACATGTCATACTGTGTACTGTACACCACTGTAAAACAACAATATTATAGATAATATGGCCGATGATGGGTGTGTTTCGTCGGCTTTTCGTCGGTTTTTCTATACTGCGATATATGGCTAAATGGCTTATGGCTTATGGATATGGAATGGATATATTTTATGATCATGACGATGACGACAACGACAACGACGACGACGATGATGATGACGATGACGACGACTACGACGACGACTACGATTATTAATTACATACATCATACAATATACATACATACATATTATATTAAAATATTAAAAACACATCGGTACTTGCGCACCCAAAATTAAAATCAATAAAATATGGGGAAAATCAGGTCTATGTCCTGGAAAATAATAATAATTTCTTCTTGAGCATGATTCAAGCATAGCATAGAAGAGTAAAGCATTTCGTGTTGCTTACACATTTATTTAATGTGTTTTTTTTTTTATTTTATAAATTAAATGTGTTGCTAGCTGTATGTGAATGTGAATTGATATATAGTAAAATGTATGTATGTATGTACTGTGGATGTAGGTATGTGAATAATATGCGGCTTGTTATAAGTGCATATATACATTTATATATGTACATATATACATGATTATATGTACCATGAAAAATAACATGGAAATTATAATTTTCTAAATAGGTATGCATGTATGTATGTATGTATAATACTCTAAACTCTAGTCATTTTGTGTATCATACATTATACTATACTGTGTGATATAGATACTAGGTACATATATAGTATATCTATAAATGGATGGATATTCATCTCTGCATGCAATATACATACCATAAATGCACATACGTACACAACATTATGTACGTATATGTAATCGCGATAAAATTTATGTATAACAAAATGTTCGCGTCACTTTATTGTATCTACATACAAAAAAAAAATATATATATATATACATATACATATATATAATTAAAAATTTTTTTTCTGTTGTAATATCAAACGACATAAACTCATGTTAAAAATAATTTTATTTTAATTTATTTTTATCCTTTTTTGCTATTTTCTTCCTTCATCATTTCATTTTTATGTCTTTCAAAGATTATTTTCTTGGGAGAAAAAAAAAAAATAATTCAGAGAAAAAATCAAGAAATAATGAAAAATAATTGAAAAAAAAAATAAAATAGAAAAAATGAACAAAATGAATATACAATGTTCTAATAGATACGATTATTAACTTATAGATTGATATTATTGGTAGGTTGGTAGGTAGGTAACTAGATAGGGTAAAGGATTCTGTATATATCATCCTGTGATGGTGGTACTATAAAATTTTCAAAATAATGTTATTAGTTAAATGTACATACATATCTAAAAATGTCCAGACAATAAAAAATATGGAAAATAAAAAACTAACAAGAAACGAAAAAAAATACGAAAGAAAAACAACGACAAGAATAAAATTTTACATAAAAAAGCAACTCACACAAATTATCTGTAAAACAAAAACAAAAAAACATAGATATTCTTTAAAAAAAAAAATGTATGAAAAATTTGCCAATAACAGAAGAGTTCTAATTTCTAAAAAACAAAAAAAAAACAAAAACAAAAAAAAAAAAAAAAAAAAATAAAATAAAATAGAATAAAATAAATGAAAAATGAAAAGAAAAAATGAAAAAAAAAGAAACTGAAAAATTTATAAAGAATCATAAAAATAATTTATAGAATCTGTGTTTGGTATAACTCATTAGGTATAAAATCATCTATGAAGTAGATACTTTTTTTCTTTTATAAATTTAGATTCAACAGCAGCCAGTATCAGTAGTATTATAGTAGTAGCAATGTTTGGTATAAAAATTGAAAATTCCAGCTACCACAAGTTAGCTAAGCTAGTTATGCACATAATGGAACTTTATAATACTTATGTGCAGATGAAAATACAAAAGCAAAGCAATACAGAAAAAAAAATGTGTATAAAATAAAAATAAAATAGGTATAAATTAAAAATAAAATCATTAGAGCGAATCGTTTTGACCTAAATATTGATAAAATCTTATATCTGAAAGCGTGAATAATACAGTTTTTTTTTTTTCATTTTTCATTTCGTACAAAGAAAACAAAAAAAAAAACAAATACAATAAAAACAAAGAAACAAAACAACAACAACAATAAGAAAAAAAAAGTAAATATCGCGTATAAAAATGCCCATTTTTAACAAGCAAACACAACTAACACACACACAAAAAAATAAAAAATAATCAAAACAGCAAAATAAAAAGATGAATACTACTATTAGGTACATACTAGGTAGCTGATAGCTGAAGCTGCGCTTGTTTAGTTGTTTGTTAGATTTGATGGATGGAATGAAATATGTAATTGTGAACGAACATCATCATGTACATTATACCGCCGTTCGTTCGTTCGTTCGTACATACATGTGTATATACGACGACGAATACACAGCATAGAACAGAGCACAGCGCACAAAAAATATGTATATACGTAGAAAATAGTGAAACTATCATAATTAAAATCATTAAACAAAAAGAAAATACATAATAATAAAAATAGAAAAAAAAAAACAATTAAAATAAATAAATAAATAAAAACAGAAAAAGTAGAAAATGGAAAAATACTAATGATGATGATGATGATGAAAGGAAAAGTAAATTATTACAACTGTTAAACAATAATGAAAATAAATACATGATTCGGTTTGTTATTTGCTGTTTTTTTTTATTTTGTAGTATTTGTACGTTTTATTTATTTATTTATTTATTTATTTTTTTAATTTTTTCATTTTCACATTTTCATATTTTTACAATAATTCGAATTTTAATTAATTATTTCAGTGTGTCTGTGTGTTTCAAATATAAAATGATGATGATGATGATGATGATTATGATGAACTACACCACCACAATAATATTCACTGAAAAATCATTATATGTATTCTAATTTGTTTGTAATAAGTGTATGGCGATACTGGGATAAAATATATCGTTGTCGTTCTGTCACTAAGTCACAAGTCCAAAATTTTTTCGATTTTGAGACAATGGACTTTTAAAGTTTCAAATTCAAATTAAAAATCAGTATTTCTCTGATTTCATAAATACTCGTAGATTAATCTCAATGAGACAAATTATGTTGACTAGTAGACATTTTATTAAGAGAATACTTAGGAGTTTGTCAATTTTGTAATGGTCAATTTTAACCAATTTTTTTTGGACTTAGTGATTTTTCACATTCAAAAAAAAAAAAAAAAAACACAATAAATTACAAGTCCAACCAGTCCAATTGAACATAATTTACTGAAAATAGTTATCAGGTTTTTTTTCACAATCTCAGTAAATCCTAAGCCTTACATAAGAGAACTTAGAGAGTTTTCGCAGATAAAAGTATGTATAAAGTTTGTTGGAGATTCTTTTCGTCAAAAACTTAACAACTCATTTTCAGCAAAAATGAACTTATTGGCTTATTAGTTTATAGCAGATCCGAATTAAATTCGGATTTCAGCTTAAGCCGAAATTCGTCTTCGTATAAACATTAAAATTCGAATTTTGGACTAATCCGAAATAAATTGGGCTTAATCCCAATTTTTGTACTTTTTGTGGTACAGTGGTATTATTATAAAGATGACAGAAAATGAAATTTTGATATCGGAATCGGATGTGATGTGACATTTGAGCATAGCTGACAGACTAGAAGAGATATATGTACATTATACAGACTAGATGCATATGGTTCAATTTCGATGTTATTGCAATGTTATTGTACACCTTCAACAAATTTTTAAGTACTTCTTGTTCCATTCTATTTTATTCATTTTTATAATTATAAATTTTCAATTAGTTTTATAGTATAACAATTTTTATTTCTTCTATAATATCAACTAATATCAAATTATGATTGTGTGCGTTTATCTCATTTTCGAATTTTTAGTGTTTATAAGCTGAAGCCAATTTAAGCCGAATTTCGTCTTAAAATTTCATTGTACAATCAGTCTCATTGACTTTTCACAGAACAACGATGACGATATTGTAGTTCAATTTATGATTTTCTCTCATATGTACAATGATTTTTTTCCATTTGGAACGTATGTATGGCATATGTAAATACAAAAAAGTAAATTAAATGAAATATTAAAAACAAAAAATAATTTTTTCTCTCATTCTTATTTTTCTTCCTTTTATCTTATTTATTTTTTTTTTTCTGTTTTTAATCGTCAAATTTCTAATGAGACTGAGACTACATTACCAATATAATAATTCTTTGACACCTCACTTAAAAAATGGAACCTTTAACTTGAACCCTTGAACATTATCAAGCATACCAAAAATAAACATCACCCCACCGATAACAACATTTATAGCACTTTAAATACTTAATGCGTGTACATTTTATATAAATTTATACTCGAAGTGATGGTGATGGTGATGGTGTTGGTGTTGGTGATCTATATCTATATATATATTGAAAGTACTACATGTATGTATGTAAATGCATTACAAAATCTACGTGATTATATGAATTACTCTTCATTTAATCATCATCATCATCATCATATTTTTACACTTAAAATGTAAACGTGGTGAGTATGTATATTTATATTACCGGAACTCATCATCCATCTATCCATTCATGCATATATATGTATGTATGTGTTTTTTTATTTTATTTTAAAGGGTGTGTTTGTACTGTATTCAAAAATTTTTATTTATGCATTTATTATATGAAGAACGAATGATTTGAAACAAATAAAATAAATAAAAATTAGTGGTAGCATATGTGAAAAATTGTGAATTTATATGTAAACGGTTGCACGAGTATATGTACATACATATGTATGTACGCATGTAATGATGTTTTTTTTTTTAAAAGATTGTTAGGAATTTCGTTAATAAAAATGTGAAAGAATGAAAGAGGGATTTATTTGTTAATATATGTAATAATTTTTTGTAGGTAAATATATGTATGTATTTTCTTTTTATATGTAAATCCATCGTAATCATAAATTATTTCTATTTTTAAACATTATTTACACATATAGATAGATACTCGGTATATAATTTTAATACTAAATATTTTTTTTTTTTTTGGTAGACTGTAGGCGCATTATAAAATATTTGAAATGATAAAAAAAAAAAGGAAAGAAAAACTTAAATATTTTCAACATTTCAATAATTTTCTGTTTGGTTTTTCTTTTCTTTCCACTCAATCTCAATTGATATTTGATTTTTGAATTGAATGTGGAAAATTTTAAGGAAATTATTTTCTCCAAAAAAAAAAATATTTTCAACTAAAATCAACACATATGTATGGATGTAACTAAAATACATTTGTTATAATGAGTTAGTAGATACATAATTATGCTATAAATTGTACTACGCATAACACATTGGATATACAGCATACAGCAAAATATAATATTGACGCCTTTGAATTAAAAATTGAATTTTTTTTTTTTTTCTTTTTTATAAAAATGATTCAGAATTGTTATTCTACTAAAACAAAGCGAATCTATCTATATGTATCTATATGTGTATCTACTATATGAATTTATTGTGAATGTGAATGTGAATAATAATAATAATAATTCAAAGGTTTTCATTGTCACGGTTCCATGATCTTTAAACTTGTCTAATTAATTAGACCGAATACTAATACATAAGCCATTTTATTAATTACATACATATTATATTTTTTATGTGTAAGAGAAGAGAGTTTATTCCCAGCTGACCATTCAGTGAACTAGGTTCACAGTGAATTCATAGTGAATGCCAAAAATCTTCACGAAATGAATAATTTTTCTCTTATTCATTTTGAAAACACGAAATGAAAAATAAGTGAATTATTCAAAAATATGGGTACATTATGAATACACCAAGTGATTGAAATATGAATTATATTCATATAAAATTCATTTGATGAATGAAAATTTATGTAAACTTATTTTAATTTTATGATTAGGCGAATTCATTCGTTTTATCTTTGTAAAATGGTTGCGATTCACAAAGCCTAACACTATGGAATCACTTAGTGAACGTAAAGTGAAATTTTGTATTTCTTTTTCATGTACTAATTTGTAAACTGAAGCGATATAAAATGTAGTTATTTGAGTCTAAGAATAAGGAATACGCAAGTGTTTTAAATTCTGTGTAATATTAGTTTATTAAAAATAAAAAGTAAAATAAATAAAAAATAACGAATTGATTAATATTATTAAGTGATTAAAGAGTTTTTATTCAAATCAATGAAAAAAAAAATCGAAAAGTAGGAATATAATAATTAGAGCCAGGATTCATTGATTACTCACATTGTGAATGATATTTTACCCTCACAAAGTGCATTCAATATGAATTCATTTCGTGTTTTCATTAAATGTTCAGTAAGTGATTTCAAAATGAAATTCATTAAGTGAATTCACTGTGACCAGCCATAGCGTAAAAATTTTTGAAATAAAATATCTTCCCTGTGAATTCACTGTGAACGTTCACGTGAAGAATCACTTGGTTGAAATGAATTCAGAATGAATTCACTATGAGTTCACTTGGTCAGCTGGGTTTATTTATTTTTCTATTTATATGTGTATGTGTATGTGTACGACGACAACGCTATGTTATCTATAATACTTCTTATATTAGGAGTTTAGAGTAATACATTACATAGTATTTATAATGTATATGTAAGATCAACCAACCATCTCAAACATAACAATATAACGTAGGTACATACATACATACACGTATGTATATCGTATCTTCTAAACTCAAATAACATGAAAAAGTTTTTGTAATAATAATATAATGAAAATAGCATCATTTGCGATAAAACAAAAAAACAAAACAAAAATATGTAAATATACACAAACAAATGTGTACAATGTGCATAAATATAAGTATTTTATTGGAAAAGAGGATGTAAAATTTGAAATATAGTAGCATAAAAATATTTTGTTTTTTGTTTTGTTTTATATTCTACTATATATGCGTATAAAATGCATTTTAAAATACACAAATAATTTATGATCATCATAAGAAAACAACGATTATTATTATGATGATAACCTTTTTATGTCCTCTATAGACGACGACTACTAAATATATGTAGTATATACTATACAACGAAAAATATACATATATAAACAAAGACAGTAATATTGTAGATCAAAAATTATGTATGAATCGTACATATACATACGTATTTATGCATGCATGCATGTAAATTTTAATTTTAATTTTTTTTTTTTTTTAATATCTATAGAATTCGTAAATAATAATAAAATACGCGTCAAAAAATACATACCATCATGATCAGTCAGTCCAGTGTATTTATAATATATAATATAAATTTTTGTTCAATGACTAACAATACTAGAAACATACATACATACATATTTAGCTTCAAGTTTATAAGTTTAATTCCATATTAATCTTTATTAACGACTTAATTTGTATACAACAGATAGACATTCCATTCCTTATTACTTTTTTTTTGTTTTTAATTTTTTCTTTATATATTTACATTTCAATATGTATTATTTATCTAATTGTTTATTTAAAAAAAAAAAAAAATGAATATAAAATCATTTATGTAAATAATGTATGTACATATATGGATATTTATATACAATTTAAATTGAATTTTACATAAAGTACTTATATACTTTCAGTATTCTAGTCTAGTATCAGGGTGGGTATCCAATTCATAATTACATATCTACATTTATAGGTACATATGATATGTATATATATGTACATGCATATTTATGATAATTTTTAATGTAATTTTATCATTATTATATACATTAAAATATATGTATGTATACATATATGTATAAAATGTATTTCGAAAATATTTCAAATAAATAGGTAACCGCCTCAATATTACAAAGTGTTTAATGTTTTAAAATGTTGTAAACTGGAGAAAAAAATTTTTTTTGAACATTTGACATTGCTGTTCAAAGTGTTTTAAAACTGTGTATGTATTGTTATGAACATATTTTTTTGGATGTGTCAGCTGTAAGTATAGTAACTAGCGCATCTACTAAAATTTTCTTTATACACTGACAGTTATCCAGTGACAGTGACATTTTTGCATCTAAATTGTTGTTAAATATGTAGGTACCTAGAGTGCGTTCATAAACGTTACCATAATTAACTATAATGAACCATTACTATCATTTATCGTTCAGCATGGTGGTGGTATAGTAAAACATAACTACCAACATAACTGTTTAGCGTTCATAAACATCTGTAGTAAAGTAAATTTTTAACTATTTGATGTCAAAAATTAACCCTGCTCGAGAGCATGGTTAACAATAGTAAGCCTTTAAGTGGTAATGACATTGACAATAAAAAAATCGTTTTTCATTTAATTTTGTGTTGTGAATTGTTAAAATTTCAATTTTATTTATTTGAAAAAAGTAGTAGTATTAATAAAAAATATAATAATTATATAGGTAGTATATGTAAAAATTTTTTTGAAAATTTTTTAAACTTGACTTGACAGCTGAATGACAATTTATTGCTACTATACTATGGGTAAAAATCGCGTTCTAAAACTACTTGAAGAAGTTAACATAACTATGGCTGTAGTACAACATAAATTTACTAAAACTATACTAATACCATGACTATGGTTAAAGTATTGTTAATGAACGCACTCCTAGTATTACGTTTATGACAGTGAATTTTTTTGACGTCTTCAAATTCACCAATATTACATATTTTTTTTTTCCAAATTAATATTTAAAAGTTGAAAATATGTAATGTACATCGAAAAACGACACAAAATAAAAATACTTATATATTGCAATTTAATAATAATCTATTTTTGAACGTGCATTATCAATGCGCGCACCACTATAATTATCCATGTACCGTACAATGTACGATGTACATATGTATGGTACACATAGATTATCAATCATTTTTAAAACAAGAAAAACAAGAAAATTATATTATAAATACTAAATAAAATTTTAATGCATTCATTATAATAATTAATTCATGTTTGTGTACGTTACTTAAATATTTTATGAACGTACAATACACACACAATGGTATAGGTACCTATATACATACATACATATATAAATTTTACATAAACAAAATAATTCTGTTTCACTTTCTTATATTATAGTTACATTACATATTATTATTGGCAGAAACAGAAGCAGAACAGTTCATTTTTATACTTGACCCCAGAGGCTATGGCAATACATATTTCTAAAAATTGATTACATTAAGTCTTAATCTTTTCATTATTATTATTATTATTATTATTATGTATAGTCTTCTTCTTATTTATCTAAATAAAAATAAATCGTCTTCAGAAAAACAACAAGGCAGCAGTGATGCTGATGAAAAAGATCATTTTCATAGCAGCTATGTCATTATCTTAGTTTTTTTACTTCATTTTTTTTTTTGTGTGTTTGCTATTTGTGTTCTTAATTTAGCAAAAAATAAAATCAACTTAAAATAAAAAAAGCAGCAGCAATAAAAATCAAATAAAAAAATATATGTTATATAAAACGATATGAATTCTTCATCATGTAATCATTAAGAAATTAATGTATACATATATGTTTGTATGTAATACGTTATACTAATATCTACTTTTTTCTTATTGGCTTGTGTATGGACGATGTATACTATACTGTATATACGATATAATGTAGATCCAATATTATATTGCGTATATCTATAGCTTATAATATTTCGTCGTTCGTCTGTATAATTTACTTAAAATTACTTAACAATCTTTTTTTTTTTGTACTTTTACTTTATATTAACCTCATCCTGACATTGAACATAAGAAGAAAAATATAAGCAAAAAAAAAAAAAAAAACCCAAACAATCGTAATTGTGTGTATGTACTTTTAAATTTAATTTTTTTTTGCCTGGCATTTTTTTTTTTTTTTTTTGATAGCATCTCTTTTTAAATCTCGCTAACAGAATTCAATATTCATTGAAAATTTATCAAATTTACGTACACAGATATCTACATACGTTTGTTTGTATATAAAAAGAACGCATATACATATGTATATGTATGTATGTACTACGTGCGTACATTAAAATGTAGATACAATAGATTACATATTTATAAAGAAAATTTAAATTAGAGAAAATTTATATATGCATGCATTATACTGATAGATCTAAACTATCTAAACGAACAAACGATCAGCCAGCCAATCAACTGACACATACCAAGGCTAGCATAGCAGCTACTAACTATAGCAATCTACAACTATAGATATTTTAAAAATACATTATTTGAACACATTTTTCCAAATAATAAATAGTATATATCGATCTAATTTGAAAATTTCTAAAGCATAAAAATAAATTTAATCGATGTTTAAAAGAAATAAAAGAAAGAAAACAAACCACTCGAATGGAATTTTTCAGTAGACTGGAATTCCTTCTTATAATACACATAACACATATATATATTTTTTTTATGTTCTTGTTCTCTCGCAACAAAACGTGCATGTATACCTATACATACTACATCTACCCACTACCATATCCACTCGCCAATTTAAAAAAAAAAAATAAAATAAAATAAAAAATAAATTTTGATTTTATTTCATTTTATTTTTTTTTAATTTTTATCTTTCTTTCATGTTCAGTTAAAGACAATAATCATCCCACACTTGTGCTTATTTGCATTATTATAATCTTTCAAGATTATTATCTCCACTCACATATATGTACTTGTGCATACTTATATCTATATGGAATTGGGATATGCACACGGTGATGTTTTATTGTAATTTTGTAAGCATATATAGTAACTCAAAATTTTTGTATAAATTGATCAAATCGAAATACATATGTATACTCAAACGAGTATAGTGCACATTCCTTGGAATCACTGATGATAATAATAAAAATCTACTCTACATTTTTCTACAATAATCTCTACCACTCTCTGCTACACTAGCATCAACACAAATATGATAACAAATTTTAGTTTCAAATACACAGATAGATAAATATGTAGATACATATTGAAAGAAGAAATTATGAATCTGGAAACTTTCAGATCACATCATGTCAGATCAGATGTATGCATGCATACAGATGTATCTATCTATCTGTGTTCTAGAGAATGAATCAGAATCAATACTATTTTTCCGATTTTATAATTTTTAAAATTTTGATTTAGCATTTAGTATAATATGTATACATAAATATACAATCGTACAAGATAAAAATTCAGTGCCAAAATCAAAATCTTAATACATAATTCTATTATTCAAGTTCCCTAATCAATAAAAAAAAAAAATTTATGAGATACAAGATGACTAGCTATATATAGAGATATTCGATTGATAAAATCATTTAATGATGTGTTATTTTTATTTGTTGTTTCTTATAAACTGTTTACGATTTGATTTGATTTGATCGGAACACTAGTTCTTGTCTATATTACACATATCCAAGTACCTACTCTAATACACATAATTTCATTTTTTTTTTTTTTATTTCTTTCCTTTTTCATTTCAATCCATCCATCTAACTTATAAAAATTTAATACCATACATGGGTATCTTATCATCAGAAGAGGAATATTTTTCAGCAGGACGCCCTATATATATGTTTTTATACAATGTAGACACAACAGACTTATGTACATACATACACATACATATATGTACATATATGTCAGTTTATTTTATTTTTTTTTTCTGCTTTTTGTAATAAAACAAATAAAATGGGAACCCAAAAACAGAAAAATATAAATCCATAAAAAATAAAATTAATGTAAAAAGAGAGGGCAGAACAAAAAAAAAAGTGTAATATGAAAATGACGGCATTATTTATAAAAAACATTCTCTCATCTTGGATAATTATAAATTTAGTATTTTTTTCTTCTTCTTCTTTTGGAGTCTTATATAACAAAGAAGAAAAAGAATAAATCGTATTTTTTTTTTTTTTGTTTCAAAAATATCTACATAAATATACATAAATGTATCTATAGTTAAGTTATCGTTCCTTCTTTTATAATTTGGAATGCATATTGTGTACGATAAACAATATCACTTACATATATTTATAGAAATAAAACATTTATTATATGTACATATGTCCATATGAATACGAGGTTTGATCAAAAAATAACGTAAATTTTAGTTTTTATTTATTGATTATTCTAATATCAATTTTGTCTACTTTAAAGTAATTTCCCTCAGATAAGAATGTATCTATTTGTGCCAAACAAACACTTTTTTCCAATTTTGGGAGCACTTCTGAAATTCATTTTTTGGTGTAGTTTTCAGTTTTTATGTAATCAATGGTGACAAAAGAGGCTTGAATATAGCTCGATGTTTGTGGTGTAGGTCTTGTGTTCTTGAGATCACGGTTCGAATCCCAACCAGTGCGCTCTACCCGCTCAAGTCAAGTTAAAAAAATTTTTTGACAATTTTCAATTACATCAAATTTATACTCAACCACACAAAATTTCAAAATTCTCGTTACTTTTTGATTAAACCTCGTAAACATCTATATACATAATATTATATTCAGATATATAACACATCATTTATATCAGATATCTTGTTTAATTTAAACAATTTTTAACTTTAATTTATGATATAGGTACAAGCACACATATATTGCTGTGCTTGAGTATATGAATCAATTCAAAATACATATGTAGGTATACATACTATGTTTTCTTCTTTGAATGATCGATATAGATACCAACATAGATTATTATAATAAAATAATATAGAAGAATAAAAGAGGGTGGAGGACGGATAAGTGATGATGGAAATTGAAAAAAAAAAAAAACAATAATTGAACATTAAACTGAAAAAAAAAAAAGAAAAATACTCGAAAGATATTAATTGGGCACATAGCAAAGATACATTTATGTACGAGTGCACATATCTATACAATAATCATAAAAATAATTATAATTTTTTTTTGTTTTTTCATTTTTCCATTTCATTTCATTATTATTAAAAGTAAAGCGAAAAGGAAAAAGTAAAAGAATAAAAATAGAAAAAACAAAATAAAAAAAACCATAACTAAAAAATATAAGGAAGAAGAAGAAGACTCAGAAAATCAGAAAAACTAAAAAAAAAACAAAACAAAACTATCCAAGAAATGAAATGAAACTACAAAAAAAAAATTGTTATGTTTACAACAAATTATATTATATCTTCTATACTCGTCGTCCAAGTAGTACAGTACAGTACAGTACACATCACTGACATACCACATATGTACATATGTATACTCTTCGGATAAAAAAAAAAAAAATTATTTTTTTTTTTATTTTTTAAAGATTGGAATGTATGATATGATCTCCACCAGCAGTAAGGTTGATGACTGATAAATACCAATTTATTGTATACAATCTATAGTTATATGTATCTATCTATATTTATCAAATATCATCATGTATGTATGTACATAATATATAAGTAATATGTATACATACTATCTAATATCAAATATATAGTTACAGTAGTAGTTCACATTGTAGATATAAAATATATATGTAATGTACACACACATAGTATATTATTTTATAGATACTAAATGTATGAATGCTTATATCATTATAATGATATCGTACGATATATGTAAAGTATGTACATGCATGCATTCATACATCCACATATTCGAATATTTTGAAGAGTTTTTAAAATTTTATTGAATTGAAAATATTATTGTTTTTTTTTTGTTGACTGGACTCTATTTTATGGTGTTGCTTTTATTGTTGCTGTCGTCTTTTATATATTATTATCTAATGTATACAAGATACATACATACATACATACATACTTATGTACATTTATATAGTAATACAAAAATGTTTGCTTCATTGACGACGAATATCAATTATATCTATCAACTTCAAGTAAACTAAAATTGAATTAAAATAAACTATAATCGTTTATTATAAATAAACTCTATACTCAGACTCAATGGTATATAGACAGAGTATTATTATTATACACATGTTGTTATATGTATACAATTGTGAATGTATGTATGTATGTACGTATACGTACAACACGCAGCTCAATTTCTTCTTACATTAGATTGTTTAAATAATAATAATAATAATAATAATAGTAGTAAAAAAAAAAAACCTGGATATTTAAAATTTTTATTCAAATATA